>JAEVLN010000015.1:650735-754897 GCA_018350325.1 Globodera rostochiensis | reverse complement strand
CATTGCTTCTGAACGCCTTTACTATTTATAATTTGCACTTTGTCAACATTATTTTCTGTGAAAAGAGACATTAATCAATCACAAAGGGGCGTGGAGAAAGAATGATAAATCTGAATAATTATTGTCAATTAAAATATTTATAAATTGCTTAAAGGTGCGCGAGAGAGAAGTTCTTTCCTTCTCCACAAATGTTGGTGACATAGACGGAGGAAAGATTATAATATTAATAAAAAAAACATTTCCTGACGAGGATCAATCGGAGAATAAAACAAAAGGAGAAAGAGGTCAACAAAATTGCAAATTGGTCAGGCGATGGTGGGCGGGTCCATTACCCCGGGATGTAACCTGACGTCAAAAAAAATGTTTACGGACGCCCGGAACTCGTCGGTTACATCCCGTGTCCGTATCGCCGGAAGTCGGGGAAACGGAATAATAAAAATAAATATATATAAAAAAGGGAAGTGATGTAAGTCTGAAATGTCTTCTAAATTTGGGGTCTCTGATGCGAAGCAACCGATCCCTGGCACAGGAGGAGGTAATGCGCCCGTCCGGCTCGTGCTCCCACATCTCCGTCATTGTGCGAACAATTTGCGACAGAACCTTGCAAATCGGAAAAAAAATGCAAGAACAAAATTCGGGATTGATTTGGGGGGGGGGGGAAGAGATATTAATTTCCGTCAAATTTGAGTCTGGGCGAGGTCAACTAAGGGCCAACAAGTTCAGTATGTTCATTTGTCTCAACCCAGGAAGGAAACCACTCCGGCATGTCACTTTAGCGCATTGTGTCTACCTGGTTTTGGCTCAGTGCCTCCCTTGGCGCCGGTCGATGTCGCTTCGTCACCACCTGCTCCCGCATTTGCCAAATGGTTGGGTTCTGTCCCACCTCGCGTTCGTAAGGCAGCAAATACCTCAGCTCGTTTTCCTCCCCCTCCGGTGCTGAAGGGACAAAAGTTGGCATTATTTCTGTAATTCCACGCCGTCCAAAATGCCCACCGCGGTCGCTTTCGCCTGTCACTGTGCGCGAGAGCACTTCCCAAATGACGAGGGCCGCCGCGTAGACGTCAATTTGTTCAAACGCAAAACAGGAAAAGTCCGTGGCACCCTCCAGCACCTTGGGGCTCATGTAGCGCACAGTGCCAACCTTCAATTTGTTCTCTTATGACCAACAAAAATTGATCAATCAATTGAGCATCAGAAGACATGTTCAGTTTGGACAGCCAATTTTGATCTTTGCCATCAGAAAGAAAGGTCATGGGTCAAAACAAAAAAAGTTGCGCTCACTTGGCCATGGATCCTTTCGGCGCACAGTCCACGCGTTTCGCACTTCAGCGCCAGCCCGAGGTCTGCAATTCGTGCGTCCATCGTGGAGGTGATCAAAATGTTCTTGCTGGAGTGCGTTTTGCAATAAAACAAATGCTACAAAAATATTACCAAACCAACCTTTTAAAATCTCTGTGAACCTGGAACAACGAAAACAGGGTAAGCAAAAAATGTTAATGAACGCCAAGAGTTGCAAATACATTACAATGATTGGCTTCTGATTGGGTCCATGCGCAATTTCCTGGTGAAGAAATGCGAGTCCGTCGAGCATTGAGCTGATGATGGCAACCGACTGCGCCAAGGAGAGTCGGTTCAACTGAAAAAAAGAAGCTAAAAATTGCAACAATCAAAAGCGGGGACACCAAACCGAACCGGCCTCACCCTGAGATGGTCGGAAAGGGAATTGTTCTCGTAGAAGTTGATCACCAACCAGTAGTCCTCTCCAAATGGAAATCCGCCATAAAATTCGGCGATACGTTCATTTGTTCGAATTGCTTGGATCGAATACAAGGACTAAACATGCCAGGGGAAAAATAAACCAAAAAAAAAAAAACAACAACAACAACAGACACCGACCATTTCGTTCTCCCAACTCGCAAAATTATTCCTCGGAAATATTTTGACCGCCACCAAACGGTTCGAACCGACCACCAACGCTTTGTGCACTTGTCCAAACCGACCGCTGGACACCTTCTAAACCGGAAAATTGATAAATTCTCGCTCAAAGTTATATAAGTAAAAAAAATAATACTAATTTGTAAAGCCCATTTTTGAGCAACATTTTAAAGCCTTACTGATTCTGTTTTGGTCGGCCTCTTTTTAGCCGTTTATTAGCAATGATAATGAAAATGTAGGCCCAACCTCGTGCAGTTCAATGCATTGACTGGGCACTTTCTGTCCGTCCGCCAAAGTAATTGCGTTCTCATACGACGTGACGGCCTTCCTGAGCAACGCCTTACTCTGTGCCGTTCCGCCTTTGTCATACGGCAGAAGTGTCTTCGCTTTACCATTTCGGTCAGCATTTTTTATGAGTGCGTGCACAAAAAGGCAGAGAGCACAAAACACACAGAAGCCAAGGAAAACAATCAAAGCGATGCTGACAAAGTCGGCAGCAAACAGCGGCCCATCGAAGTGATCAGACAACAACGGCACAACAAATGGAGAAGACTGGGAACCTATTCAAATGCATTTTTATTGTGAATTTTTCTGAACTCCTCCCCTCTCCCCTCCCCCAAACAAAAAATTGGGTAAAATTCTGCAAATTTGCCCCAGATACGTACTGATTGTGTCGTTCGTTGGTTACCTGTGGAAAGTTCTCCCTTCTCCGAATAGACCATCCGGTGGTTGCATTGGTGAGTGCGGCAACAACAGAACATGGACACCCGATTGACTTGACCCGTCCTACGCGCTTCCCCAACACATCTGTCCTCCTCTCGACACTCCCTGAGCTGGCTCTCCTCGTGGCTCCAGCAGCCTTTCAGATAGGGCTCAACAACATCGCCTTCGGAGAAGGTTCTGTTTGAAGATGTGTTGTACACATAGGCAGCCATGCAAGCCTGCAAAATAAAATCTTAATCAAAGACCAGCACCTTTAGCTTTTGGGAAAGTCTGGCGGTGAAGAGGACGCTGTCAATAAAAAAATGCTGTCGTGAAATTGTCCAAATTTTGAAAAATAAGAGAATTTTTTGTTTGTGGGAGGAAAAATCGAACAATTTCCCCAACTTAACGCTTGAAAAGTATTAATAAAAGGGAATTATTGCAAATAAATGCAAACGTCCCCGCCCCGTCTTGATCGTAGCGGACAGCTTGTGCAGCAGAACTTTACCAGTCGTTCGGACCCATGGAACGGGTCTTTGATGGCACATTTGACCGTCTCCTCACAGTCTTCGGCCCTTCTCTGTCTGCATTCATTGCGGTTGTATTTCTGTTAAAAACAACGCATTGAGCAAACAACTTTTATAATTACATTTAAACACAGTTTTATTTATTTTGCACAATACGAAGACATTTTTAAAATTGTAAGTTGGCAAACCTGGCATTCGATGTACGGAATCCGCTGCTTTCCTTCGTCGTTTTCATTCTCTCCAACTAAGAAATTGAGCCCTAACTTTCCAAATTTCTTCAGATGTGGCACAGCGTTCACGTCAACCTCCACTTTTTCCAAGTTCGGTACACTCTCAAACATTTGAAATTGGTTAATTTAAGCGGGAAACAAACATTTACAGTAAGTACCTCCTGTATCACTTCCTCAAAAATCTTGCTCATTTCGCCACTGCCAAAAAAAGTCACGCAAAAAAGGAAGAAAAATGTCGATGAAGTCATTTGTTTATCGTCAGCTTAATTAAGCTACCAATAAGTGTGTAAGGCCTTTTAAAATCATCCTGTTGTTGTTGTTGTTGTACTGTTCAGAGCTTTAAAATGCAAAATGAAATTTTTGGAAAAGCTGGGCATTGTTGATTTTCCTGGGGATTTCTTCAACAAATAAGGCATTGGCTTTTGCTGGATGATGTTGAAGAGCAGTGCACAGGCGTCGACAATCTAAGTGAAAAAAATTAAGAGAGGGAAAAAAATGAAAATTTAAACTAACATACCTTATGCTGAGTGGAGCTTGCTTGACGTCGACGAGAATTGAATGAACCACAACGAATCTCTTTTTCTTTTATACAAAATTTTTGGCGTTTTGAATGTTTTGAATGAGAATTCAATTTAAAAACAAAACCGGTGCATATAAAAACTCAATTTTTGGCATTATGCTCACATTCACAACTGACAATTACCTATTATTCCACGCCAAACGACAATTCGCCGTTCGCCGTGCAATTTTTTGTGTAGGTAGGAACTATTGTTTTGTATGGATTCCTTAAATTTCATAATTTTTTACAAAATTTACTAAAATTTTTGAACGTTTCCAAAATGTTTTGATTTTTTCAAGGCCCTCCATACAAGAGTTTTTTTTTTGTTTGATTGCCAAATTGTCATTTCTCATTTATTACAGATACAAACAACCGCTCGACAACAAACCGCCACAATGGCAATGGAAAGGGACGAGGAGTCAGTCAGTGATTGTCGGATCTGTCGAAGAGAACGAATTGATGGTCGCCAATGGGCCGCATCGCGCGCACAACGTCTGCGGTGTTCTGATGGGCTCATTCGTCATCACGGCGCCGGCTGACGATTCGCTGAGACGCGACTTGGCACTGTACGAATTGTTTGCGTTGTTTTCTGCTTGCAAAAATGTTTTTTGAAATTTATTCCTCCCATTCATTTCAGGCTCCCATGGCGTGCGATCTCCGAAATCGACAAGTGCGCGGCGATGCGAGAAAATTCACAGAGACAGACGAATTCCGACGCCTTCCACGGGAGATCCGCAAACTTTATGGGTGGGTGATTTAATGCAACAAATACATTTCATTTTAAATTCGAATGCTTTCAGGAAGCTGTGCGACTCTTCTCCCTCTGACAGGCCGGAGCGCGTGCATGAGGCGTTGAGAGTGCGCTGAATCGTCGAACCGGCGGCCCCTTTGGAGCTTGAGCGCAATGCCCGCCTGGCTGGAGATGCCCGGAGAATGATGGGAGCGCAAATTGACATTTATGCGATACATATTGATGGCTTATGGTGTGTATACTCCGTGTGTATATTTGTATATTCCCCGTGGATTGTATATATGTATTGCTATGTAATTATTTGTGTCTTTATTTTGTTGTTGTATAAAATTAGGTAGTTTTAATTTTCGTTAATCGAAAAAGCAATGGGTTTGGTGACGATTGATTGAGCCCCATTTTCATTTAAAATCCCAAGTGTATTGTGAAATGTTTGAGATATGGCCATTGAAAGAGGAGCTGTTCAAAATTAGTTTGAAATCAGTAGAGCAATTTAAATTTGGGTAAGTGCTTTGGAAATATGGCGTTTTTTGAGCTGTAGTCCATTAAAACCCACAAAAATCCCAAAACACAAAAAGCAGCGAAAATCATCAAAGTTTGATAAATATGTAGCAATTTTGAAAATAGGAAAAAAAAAAAGTTGCACCGCTATACTTTGAATTTAAACTACCTAATAAACTCTTAATAAATTACGGCGGAGGCGTGGTTGGTGGCTTTAATTTCTTACACTTTCTGTCGTCTACATAACAGCGGTGATCGATTAATACATCTGGTCCTTCCCCCCCCCCCCCCCCCCCGATTTTCTTCGGCCGAGTTTTATTTGTTTTACTTTCTTTCACTCTTGCGAAGTTACATATATTGCCAATTTCTGTTGTCTGTGAGAATCGATTCACTTTCCTTACAAAAATTGCAAACAGATTGAATTTGGGCTTGCGGGTATTTTTTTTTGACCCCCGGGCGTATACCGGGTAAATACCTGATTCGGGTAGTTGCGTGTCGGGTACCTGCCCGACTTGTCTATCCATCCGATCCCTAGCCCATTAAAACATTCCTAGAAAAATAAGTTGCACCCAAATTTCTAATTTGCTAATAATTTTTAGTTGATTATTTTTTCGACACGGCCCTTTAATTGACATTCGCTCAACTCAACTTTTGTTGTCATGTCGTTTTTTAATGGATTTATCCGATTACTGCACGCGTTGTGCGAGGCGGTGTATTACTGGTGGATTGGAGCTTTGAAGGCCATCCCAATTCTTCACATATTCCCACGCAAATCATTGAAGGGCCAAATTGTGCTGATCACTGGCAGCGGAAGTGGAATCGGACGTTTGATGGCGATAAAGGTTGGTGGTAGGCAGTCAGTTTGAGGATGGTTCATTTTTTGCAATGGCTTTACAGTTTGGAAAGTTGGGCTCCAAAATTGTTCTTTGGGATGTCAATGAACGACTGAACGCCGAGACGAAGATGGCTTTGGACGAGCTCGACATTGAGGTTGTACTTTGAGGAAATGACTACATTGTTTGTTAGAATTTTTTAGGAATTTATTTCGGGTTTCTTTTCTGACAAATTATCATGGTTGTGTACTGCTTGAACATCTGCTGCATTTTGTGTAAATTACAATTCGTTTCAGTCTTTCGCCTACACAATCGACCTCAGCGACAGGAAGGCAATTTACGCAGTTGCCGAAAGGGTTAAACAGGAAGTCGGTGATCCGGACGTGCTCGTGAACAATGCTGGCATTGTGTCAGGCCGCAAACTGTTCGACTGTCCCGACGAATTGATGGAGAAGACAATGGCCGTAAATTGCACTTCGATGTTTTTTGTACGTCTCTATGACTGTCTGTAGGCTTTTCCCTTCGTTCTGTTCAGACCGTCAAAGCCTTTCTGCCGGCAATGATTGAACAACGAAGGGGGCACATCGTCAACGTCGCTTCGTTGGCTGGGGTGGCCGGCATCAACGGCCTCGCGGACTAGTGAGAGAGCGATGAACAGCTGCAACAGCGTAATGGTTCCTCATTTCCTTTTGCAGCTGCGCCAGCAAATTCGGCACGGTCGGATTCAGTGAGGCACTGAGACTGGAACTGATAGAGCTCGGGGTTCCAATCACCGTGACGACGGGTGAGTTGCGTTGGGTGAGGGCGGACACAAATATTCCGAACAAAAATTAGTAGAATAGAACACCAGGGCCGTATCTAAAAAAAATCGGGGTAGGGAGGTAGGGGAAAGTCGATTCACTTTTTTAAATGGGACAGGTCCGGATGCCGATAGGCGGGAATTTTATAACATTTGTTAAGAAACTGTCAAAAAAAGACGAATTTTGCAAAACAAAGGGGTCCCCTATGGTAAATACGGTCCTGAAAGAGAATCTGCCTTGCCGACATAACTTGAAATTGTTTTCCCACCAAAGTGTGCACCTACTACATCAATACGGGAATGTTCGATGGCGTCCGGTCATACAGTTGTCTATTTCCCATTCTAAACCCTGACTACGTTGTGCAGCGAATTGTACACGCGGTAAATTAAGCCGAATTTTATTCCAAAAATCGTTATGTTGTCTGTGATTTTTTAGGTGCTCATTGATGCGGATGAACTTTTTTTGCCGTGGACAGCCAATGTTGTGGCCACATTTAAGGGGTGGGTTGGTTGTTCAGTGAGAGTGGCAATTTCAGTATTATTAATTGCTGTATTTGTTTAGGTTTATGCCGGCCCGGGCGGTGTATGCAATCGCTGGATTTTTTGGATTTAACCGCACAATGGAAACTTACACAGGGCGTAGTTAGGAGGGCGTCTCATCATTTAGAGCAAACCAAACGCCCCCACCAATCGCCCCTCGATTTGCCTATTTTCACATTATGACACGCGAAACATATATCGTAGTACACGTATAGAATTCGTTATTGAATTGTTTGAAATATTATATTATTCATTAGCCAATCTATTTTACTATAAAACAAAACTACTGCTAAATATACGCGTTTGACGGTTCCGTTTAACCGGTCCTGTTAGACACTAACTAGTAGTACATTTCTGGCATTGAGTTTTGCTAACATTTTTGAGGCAACAACAATAGATAAAGTTTAGAGAGATCACTGTTTTAGATACCTAGTTTATGCAGAAAATTGGGAAAACACTTTTTCAAACATTAATTCGCGCTTTCCATTTATAAACCGGTTAATGACGGACATTTTTTGTAAATGTACGACTTTTGTCCTCTACGCTCACAATTGTTTCTTTGAATAAACATTTATAAAAATGACCGAACATCAGCCTTTTTGTCTGTTTTGAAGAAAAGCAATACATTTTTCCAAAATCTGGGGGGTCCAGCTCTTCGATTACCAATAATTTTGGCAGTTTGTTGAAATGTCTGTCGGTGCTTTACACAAAACAAATATGATACAATATGATGAAGAACATTCTGATTAAAACACAATTAACAAACAATATATGTAATTATCCTATTGTAGATATAACAGATCCCAAAAACTCGTCCTAATTCTTGGCGCGCAGAAACATCGTCTCACGGCAGACAATCGCAACCGTCTCATGGCGAACAATCACGACTTTCGTGTACTTCTGAAAAATCAAAAAATAGACGACTTTTAACAGTTATTGGCCAGCGCTTCTCACTTTGAACGGCTGCGCGCCGGAGTGGATGAGAGAGTGCCTTTTCATATGGCCCGATCGTTTGAATCGCTTGTTGCAAATGTCACACTAAACATAAAATTGGGTTATTTTTAAAACTCCTCAATTCCTCTCACTTTGAACGAACGCACACCGGAATGGACGAGAGAGTGAACTTTCAGACCGTCCAATTGGTGGAATCCCTTCTTGCAAATGTCACACTAAATAAAAAATTGGGTTATTTTTTGAAACTCCTCAATTCCTCTCACTTTGAACGTACGCACACTGGAATGGATGAAAGTGTGTCTTTTCAGACAGCTAGATGTGTGGAATCGCTTCTTGCAAATGTCACACTAAATAAAAAAATTCGGTTATTTTTTTGAAACTCCTCAATTTCTCTCACTTTGAACGGGCGCTCATCGGTATGGTAACGCGTATGGAGTTCCAGCTTGGATGGCCAATCAAACGTCTTCGGACAGTATTCGCACTTGTGCTGTTTGTCCACCGATGTTTTGGCTCCAATCGGATTTTCTTTGCGGCCTTTCGAATCTGAAAAAATTGGAATTTCTGATCAGTGATTAGAATATTTGTCGGGACTTTGTCTGATGGTCGTACGCTTCTGAGCGGTGAGAGTTGCCGATTCACGTTGTGTTGTTGTCGTTTCCTTCTCCATTAAATACCAGTTTTTAAGAAAGCTAAAAAAGGTAAAACTTAAGCGACAATTATAACTCGAGCGGATTAACGTGGAATGGGAATAATGGATGTCTGGAATCGTATTAAATTTACTGCTTTTGTGGGCTATTTACCCAACTCGCTACTTTTTTCCAAACTTTTCTTATGACTTTCTTCAAAGTCAACCACCTAAATCAGATTTTTGAAGCTTCTTTTTTTGAGGTCCAATCGCTTAGCTTTGCTTGTTGGTAGCTTCTACTAATTGTAAGCTTTAGAATGATGATTTAGTTGACTTTGAAAAAAGTTATAAGGAAATAAGCTTGCAGAAAAAAAGTAGCGAGTTGTGTGTCGTCCCTTCTGTGGCTCCTTCTTGCGACGTTTACGGACATTTTGTTGTCTCCTGGAAGGAAGGAAGCCAGGCCCATAGCTAGAAATTTTTTTCGGAGGGGGGCAGTTGGGGGAAAGAGTCGATTTTTAGGGGGTGCCTTTTTATCATTTTTTTATTGAATTTTTGTTTTTTTTGGGGGAATTCTGCTTCTTTTAAATTAGGGGGGGGGGCTGGGTCGCCGCCGAGAAAATTTTGAAATTTTTACTCAATTTTGTTAAGAATTTGTAATCAAAATTTTAAAAATGGCCTTATTTTTTGGAGCTTTTTTACATATGTATGTATGAATAGGAGAGGTCTGGCGTTTTTTTTTGAAGATTTTACACAAGATTAGATAAGAAAATTGGTCCAAATATTGGCGAAATGTTTACAAATTTTTAAAATATGTCCAATAAATTGAGAGAAAGTCCGTTCGATACTAAACCTTGGAAAAAAACCTCAAAACGTGGAAGGTTCCACGTTTCCGTGGCAAAATAACATCCCTGTTAGTAACATGTTGCTGGGGATGTATTTGTCGATCGATTGTATTGTCCAGAATGTTATGTTTATTTACGGTGTTTGTATTTATGTATGGCAAAAATGGTAAATCGATTGATTCATTGGATTGTTTACTTGCAATTTTTTAGGCCCATAAAGCTTCTGGGTGGGTCCGGTACCCGCCCGGAAATACCCACCCGACCAAAAAATATATCCGGACGCGGGCAACCAACCGCCCGAATCGAATCCCTTTTCTCTCTCTAATCCATATGCGTTCTCGTAAATATTCAGTTAAGCATAATTTGAGAAATTTAAAATTCATTTCTGCCGAACTGTCCACTGTCGAACCATTTAATTCTTTGAAAGTTGTACTAACCGGTGGCCTTTAGAATAATCTCTATGTAGCGAAATCAGGCAAGCAACAGATGAACTATACAAATAAAGAATTGTCAAAATCTTCCCTTCTTGAACTTGGGTATTATGTAACGGATCGATTGTGTCAGGCCCGCCGTCCAGAAATTTTTGACACTTTGCCTCAAGCTCGACTCATACACGATGCGCTGAAGGACACCGGAGAAATTCTGGCTCAGATCATGACGATGCGAGATGGGGTAAAGCAGTTCCTGCAGCGAAAGGACACAGATTAAACAAAAACACAAGGAAAAAAAAGAAGAGATATGGAAATGTGCCAGCCTTGGTTTGCCCACCTCTGTGTCGGCCGTTTTCCTTTGCGGATAATAAGCCTTGCTCAGCCGCTCAAGGACCGTTCGGGGAAGTTGCGTGAGTCGAAAGAACACAATAGGCGTGGAGCTTCATTGGCCATCACATAAATAGAAAGTCAGCGTGGGTGGGGCATCAGCCCATTACCAGTCCTGTTCGATTCTGTCATCCGCGTGTATGTGCACGTCACGGTCACTGAAGTTGTTTTTTTTGTGATGACTCGGCTCAAAAATGAAAAAACAAACGCTGCAAGTATGGGCTTGTACAGTGCCCGCAGCTGTCTGCTTGCCCCGGCAACCAATTTCTCCTCTTTTTGCGGGTCCTCCGCCCCAAAGTATCGCCTCACGTCTCCGGCGTATGAAATTGTCACAACTTTGTTGAGAAATTGCTGAAGATGGACAAGGTTGAGAAAAAATTGCAACAACGTAATCAAAAAAAAGTTGCTAACTCCGATGCCCACTCACATCCATCGTAAACCATCCGTCGAGTTGGAGCAGTGCAGCGTGTGTGGCCGCCCTGTAATTGTCGAAAAAGGCTCTGTCAATGTCTCTCTCCACTTTTTGCCCGTCGATTGTTGTCTCCTTGTCCCTGCTGAACACCTCCAACACCGGCTTCTGTAGTCGACCGGCCGCGTAAAGCCATGTCCAATCCAGCAGATCCGTCTCCAAGTCTTCGACATGGATGACTCCATATTTGATCAGACGTCCTGCAAAACAAAAATTTGGGGTGATAAATAAACAAAATTAAAAGCGGTCAATTCCACCTCGAGTTGGAATACGCGTGTTGTAGTAGAGTCGCGCACCTGAAAAGCGTTGCACTCGATCCAACCGACTCGCGTTGTGCAATCGCAAAGGCAAAGGCAAAGGCAGAGGCAGAGGCAGAAGACTGTAGTGGCTGGGATTCCTTGTCAAAAAAAAACAATATTTTTCAAAATCTATTGCAAAATCGCGTTAAATGCACACATACAAAAGCAAATTTCTCTGATGGAAACGTAGCGAATCGCTGCACACAATCAAAAAGTCGACCTTTGCGTGGGACACAATTCTCCGTTATTCACAAAAAAAAAGAAGCAAGAATTAACCAACCATTTTTTTGCTGGGGTCCTCCCCTCGTTGCGCGATGACGCCCGACCCGTAAGCGAATGCATGGGAAACGCTCTCAAGCGGCAACGACGCGCCGTGGAGAAGGTCCAAAAGTTGAGCGCGCAACGGCCCCTCCTCGTCCCTACAGGCCGCTATTGCCTCCTTCATGCCGACCTGCAACTGCGGCTGCACCTTTTGCCCCTTTCGCATACGATGCAAACTCTTTCAGAGGGAGGGAAATAATGCGGTGGCAGCAAAGAATCTAATAATTTACAATTTCCGGCAAATAACTTTGCACCCACGGGTACATCGACGGGATTCGGCTCATCCAACCGCCACCACCGCCGGTACTGCTGCTGGCTCCGCCTTCCACATCGGCAACCTTTTGGAAGTAGTGAATGGAATGAAACGCGCACAAGTTCAGCCAGACAAACAACAAAATAATAAAAAGCCCAATTCGGGGTTGGCATTACTGAAACATGCTGCAGTTGCACTACTCCGGGGATGGACGAAGACTTGATTTTCGGATAAAAACGAATCAATCAGCAGCTAGCTACACCCCCGGATAAGCACCCCCGTTTTACCCCTTCTTTCACGGTCGGTGCATGCAACTCCTCCGTCTTCTCAGCGGTCGTCGGCTGCTGTTGTTCTCCACTCCCCTTACGCTTTTTGTCAACAGAACCATTTGCTGCCGGGTGTTCAGCCGTTTCCCGCCTGCTATTCGCCCCACCGCTTGAAAATTCGCACATTTTTTGACGCAAAACTCTTAAAACAATGTAAAAATAATTAAAAACAAAATTATATATAATCAAATATTGGTGTCTTCCAGATTAACACAGTCAAATCACATTTTATCATTGGACAACGAGTATTCATTCAATTTATCATGGAACAACGAGAATTCAATTTCTCATGGAACAATTCAAAAACTACTCCGCAACAAGTGAGGGACAATGAATGGAACAACTCTTCAACTCCGGCCCCACGGCTGTGTGTAATTCTGCAACTTCTTAATATTCTTCACAATATTTTCATGTTCACGTTGCAGCAGCTCAATCTCTTCGTCCACTTTCCTGCATTTTTGTTGAAAGTTGTCGTAGTTCGGAAACTGTAGAAAAAGTTATAGCAGTAAAACAACGCTTTGATAATTGAGCACGGACAATTTTGTTCCCATTCTCTCGACTTTTTGAAGTAGAGACCGACATTTTGAAAAATCCTGGACCTGGATTTTACGGTCGCCTGGATTTGGATTTCCTGGATCAAAATCCAGGTCCAGGTCGGTCTCTATTTTGAAGTTTCCCCATCGACAGAGACCGTTGGAATGCCCTTCCACCCGACTTTAATACCACAGAAATGCCACTGCTTTACCTGCATTTTCACCAGAGCGTCATCGACCGTTGTCCGTCCATTTTTCGCTGGTGCCATATCACTATTGGTTTTTTCTTTCTGAGATGATAATATACAATAACATTATTAAAAAAAAAACAATTGACATAAAATATTCGGCATTGAAAACCAAAAACAATTTATCTTTGCAAAAGTGTTAAGAGAAAAGGGTTTAGTCAAAGCATAAAACAATTAAAAATTCATCAGTTAGTGCAAAAACAAATAGGTGGGTGACTTGAAATACAATTGTAAAACGCACAATTTTATAACCCTTAATCGGAACAGAGAAAATCCAATCGAATCATTCATTTTCTGTTGAATGTTGCTGCTGCCGTGTGTCCGTCAACCGATGGACGACTTGGACGGAAAAACTGAGCCAAAACGACCTGAAACAATGGGCTTTTTTCATTTGTGATCACCAATTGCCCTCTAAAGTTATTAATTTATGTTTTTAAGCCATTTTTTAAGCAAAACGTCGCGTTCTTTGGCTGAATCTAACGACCTGAGTGAGCAAGATATGCTTTGATTTGCGCACAACCGGCTCGGCGCATAATTTGATCCGATTTTCTCCTTGGCCCGGAGCGCAGAAAAAGGCAAATTTGTTTCCCGGCTTCATTTGTTGACAATTTTTGTCTTAACTCAATAAAAATTCAAACCAAAAAAAGAAGAAAGGAAAACAGAAACCAAACCCATTAAAAAAATACCGTTCATGGACACATTTTGGACGGGATTTTGGCCCCACATGCGTGCCTCAACCATGTAACCGGACTCTTTCTACAAAAAAAAACAACAACAAATAAACAAAAAAATAAAAAATTTGCCACCGACATCACGATCATCCTGGAGAAATTCAGCTACACAAGCCAACAGCAAATACGCATAATCTCCAACAGGGAGTTGTGGTTGGCTGTTTAAATGGAAGGAGTGGACAGATTCGGCCTCGTGCAACGGGTTGGCAAAAATTGGTGAAATGCATTTGACACTCAAATTCCTAAATAAATAAAAAAAATTTTGTTTCAATTTTCAATATTCCAAAATTGCCCACATTGCCACAGTGTCCCGGGCCGCGTTCAATGCCTTGCGCAATTGAGCCTCATGGTCGGTGAGGAAGCGAAACTGCCGTTTGTTCCTGTCTTTGTCATCGTACAATTTCTCAAGCGCTGAAAAGGAAGACAAAAAACATGTTCAACACGTTTGCACACCCAAAATAAAACAACAACCCGGCTGGAATGAAGCGCCCGCCCTCAAAAGGCATTTCAGAAATTCAAAATCGCTACAATCCAATGCCAAGACCAACGGCGATTTGCCGCTCCTGTCCGACAAATTGACGGGGGATTGCAAATCAAGCAGTTGACGAACATGGCAAAGACGTCTGTTTGCAATTGCAATCTGAAGGTGTTGGTCGAAAATAAGTTTGTTTAAAAATGGTACTTGCAACAATTTTTTTTGACCATTTAATAAATCAAAAACAAAACAAATTTGTAGCAGAAATAAATGTGAATACGTGAAGTGGGGTTTGGTTGTTGCCGTTCTCGAGTATGTTTAAACGGCCACCGCTTGAGACCAACAGACCAATCAGCTCGCACTGCGTATGCGAAACTCCGCACTTTATCTCACAGAGCTGCAAATTGTGATGTGATTCGGCGGCACATGAAACGAAACAAAACACCAACCTTATGCAATAGGGTCTTCCCAAATTCATCCGCACGATTCAGGTCAACGTTTTTCATGGTCTGACCGTCCAGCAATTGACGCACCTTTTCAACCTTTCCGTCCATTACCAGTTCTTCGAATTCCTAAAAAACCATTGAAAAGAGAGAAAAAGAGGGACAATCCGTTGTTTATTAGCGCCATAAGAGAGATTCAATGCTTTTCAAACTCAAATATTAATTAGAATTTCGCTTCTAAGTAAAGGATTTTTTTTTGTAATTTTTGTAAATTTTCCCTCGCACACCAACCTCTTGTGAAATTGTTGCCGTGCTGTCATTGGCGCCCAACGAGCTTTGCTTGGCTTTTGTAAAATGCTCAACATAAGTGGCAACATTCAGTCCCTCGGAAGCAAAAGGAAGCATCAGCCCGGTCTCACTGGGCACCACCGCGGCCGACCTGCTCAACAGATGCTTATCCTTTGATTTGTGCGTTGAATCCTTCAAAGATTCCGATTTCTTGAGCCCAATTTTCTCATCTTTGTTCCGCTTTTTGAGTTTGACACTTTCTTCGACTTTAGACGACGCCAGTTTGCGCTGACTGTGTTTGGCAAATTTCTTCGGTTTCAGACCCTTGCTTATGCCCAGCTCAGAATGATGTGTGTCTTCTTCGGCATGTTTAGACTTCTTATGTGCTGTCAAAGTTGGTTCAAGTCTTTCCTTTTCCTTCATGCCCTGGTCGTCCGACGTCTTTTGAACCTTCACTTTTGTCTCTTGCGGCAAAGTCGTTGCATCATTTTTCTCAATATGATCAGTGACTTCCTGCGCTGATGATTCGGAGGTGAAGATGTCATTGGAACTATGACCATGTCCGCTTCTCTTCCCTGGAAAGAAGTTCAATGAAAATTTGGTCAATTGCTTAAAAATGATATGTGCACGGACATACGTTTCGACTTCGGGTGTGCTACTTTTTCGGGCGTCAATTCGTCTATTTTAGGTGAGTTGAACCGATCAGTGGAGTGTTCCTTTAAATGTCTTCGCAAAATTCGAACTCCTGGCGATGAACCAATTTCGGTCAACAACTGAAACCAAAGAAAAATCACTAAAAAATTGTTTGTTGCCACTTTTGGGGGAAAAAACTCGACCCAAATAAAATACTACAAACCTTTTCGGTCTTGGAAAGGACTCGGTCGGGCACGAAAAGTCGTCGTTGTTCACGAGGACCCTCGTCCCGTTTGATTCCAAACCAACTTGCGTTCTGCTCGTCCACCTCCCCCTCCTCATTGCCTGTCTCTTCCTTGTGCTGATGAGAATGTTCAATGCTCTGCGAAAACAAAAGTCAGTCAGGTGAATCATAAAATGGAGTCATTACCTTACGAATCATTTCTTTACGCTTCTCCTTCTTGCTAAGCCGTTCAAGCTCAAACTCGGTCAACATCGTCAGCACTTTTTTGTCCAAAAAATTCTCCCGCGGCTCCCACGTGTCGTCCGCCGCTTCATAGCCAACCCAACGCACCTTCCAGTAATCTGTCCCATTTTCGGTTTTGTGTCCGACAATTTTCTCGACCTTAAGGAATGATCATTCAAATATAAAAGACCAGCAGAAGATTTTATATACATATATTTTTAATGAGTTTTTAAAGTGTAGAAGCGGAATTTGAGGCCTAAAATTCTTAAATCGAACCAATTCAAAAATTGGGAACGGATTCTATTTGAATTAATCTAACCTCAAACACATCTTCTTCTGTAGGAACTCCATCAGAAGTGTCGCTCGATGTGCTTGAACCTTGGCCTTTATCCAAAATACTCTCACCGACATTTTTTGCAATTTTGTTTTTTGAAGAAAAATCCATCGCGTCTACAAAAAAAAAGAAATTAAACAATGAGTAACAACGGAAATAAATATTTTTGGTTAGATATTCCACAAGTTCCGACCAGATGCATGGTCACAGTTTTTAAAATTTGTTTTCTTTCATCGATCAAACGGATACCCGCGCCTTTAGAGCCATCCCGACGCCCAAACGGCATCGCCCTAAACGTCCCTGACTCTGGGAAATATGCATATTTACCGAAAAAGTTTGAAATACGGATGTAAACTACCTATTTTATTGTTTTTAATCGAAAGATCTTTGATGAAAGGAATCCGTGACCAGAAAACTGGGGTGCCGGCGGGACCAAAAAACCAGGACTTTCATTTTTAAAAAAATCGGGACCTGAAAACCCGTAAAGACCAAGAAAGACGCAAGAGAATATTATTCATTTGTTTATTCAGTCAGTATACAATGTAACATTTATGGTTCGGAGCACAAAATGTTGGCACAACACAGTTATATGAAGGAAACGACCGCGGAGGGTCTCGGAACTGTGCACATTAAAACAATCATAGACAATGAGTTCACAATATACATACAAATCCGCACATATGATCTGGAGACAGTTACACATCCTTCTTGATCGTTGTCGTAGAGCGTTGACGGGCCCACACTTCGCATCTCAGGGCGCTGAAAATTGAGAAAATGATAAGAGATCAAAGATTCAAATCGTGCTACCTGCAGAACCAGCAGCCGACTTCTTCGAGACGCCACCAGGATCAGCTGCAGAGGTGGTAGGCGCAGCGGACTTCTTGGAGACGCCAGCCGGGTCTGCTGCAGAGGTTGTAGGCGCCACGGACTTCTTTGAGACGGCATCCGGCGCTGCAGAGGTTGTAGGCGCCACGGACTTCTTTGAGACGGCACCCGGCGCTGCAGAGGTTGTAGGCGCCACGGACTTCTTTGAGACGGCACCCGGTGCTGCAGAGGTTGTAGGGCTCTGCGCTGACATTTTCGAAAAGATGTTCTCCGTGCTGCCTGGCGCCGCGTAGTTCGTCGTAGCTCCTAGAAAATAAAGATTTGTTCAGACTATTGGTAAGACATTTTGCCTACCCAATGCCGGTGCATTTTTGGAGGCGGTGGGGCTCGGCTGTTCTGCAACGGCGGATGTCGGCGGGTTCTGTGACTGTCCGGCGGCTGTCGTGGTCGGCTGCTCAGCCACTGCGGACATCTGAGGTGGCGGCGGAGGCTCTTCGGTGTTCTATAAATTTAACAATTAAAAAACAGCAAAAAATGAGATTTAAAAAAATTGGCCTACCTTTTTCCCACCACCGCAACATTGAGTGATGATCACCAGCGCAGAGGCGACGGCAATGGCCATCAGTTGAAGCGGAATCAGCGCGATGACGATCATGGCTTTGGACGGTTTGCAGAGTTGAAGACGACACAAGGTAGTCAGAGTGAAAAATAGTTTCTTTATATACCCTATTTTGTAAGGATTTTACCCAAGCGAACAAGGAATGTTGCGGAAATTCAAATATTCTTGGGCCCGCAGAGTATTTAAGCCTAAGTTTGCTCATTCTTCTTTCATTAGCGTCTCGACTTCGCCGCACAATGTCAGCTCCCCCACCAATGTTGCTGCCAGAGGAGCTTCTCGCAAAAGCTGAGAGGATGTTGTTCACAAAGCCAGCCAATTCAATTGAGCACATTGTGGATTTGACTCGTCGCAATGCATTCACTGATTTTATGGTAATTTCAATTTTAAATTGTTTTCTTCCCCAATCAAGGTTTTTTATTTTTCAGCGTCTCAACACACTCGCAAGGAATTTCTTCATTGCGCAGTTTGTCCACATGAAGGAAATCGTATTCGAGCAACGCAAACCGATTACACTGTTCAAGGACCGAGGAAAAGCATGGGAACGATCTGTGAGTAACTTAAACCGAGCAAATTCCAGCATTTTCCGATATTTTTTTTTTCCAGGACCGCTTTTATGGCCCTTATCTGGTGACGAAAGAATTTGTTCGGACATTGTTGGATTCTGGAGTGTTGCTTTTGTCGTCTCTTTCGGTTGTCGGCTCCGTCTTCTCCAATGAAGCTGACATCAATGCCCAGCCAAGTTTTGCCAGATCACCAATCCAGTCCTTCTGCAAATTGTTTCTGAACGAAGGTGCTTTTCGATGTGCTTTTTGCATTTGAAATGAAGGAAATTCTTTTGCATTTTTAGATTTGTCCGACGAAGACGCACCAAAAATGCACTTCGCATTGGAAACACTGAACATTCGTTGTGCAAATGATTTATTTGGTAAGTTTCTCTTTTCCCAGTTTGGCCGTAAAACAGTTTTTCAGTCGACAAATTCTCGGAATTTCTCTCTTTGAACGCAAATGAGGTGGTGATCAGCTTGTACGAGATGAACTTTTTTGACATCAAACTGCCGACTTGGTAAGTTTATTTCCCTGTTTGGTGCTGGTGTTGTTCCAATTTCTTTTGTTTTCAGTTCCATCATCAGAGCAGACCGAACGGAGAAGATTTCGTTGCAGTTCGATTGCCTGTTCTATCCGTCTGCTGGTGCTGTCGTCACCGCGTGCAATTGGGAGCAATTTGTGCAAGCGCTGCTCATCTCCTGTCCCAAAGTGAAGCGGATTGAGTTTAAAATTGCGTTCGACGGTTACACCATCCAACAAGAGGATTCCTATGCGGAGTTTATGCGACATTTCACGTGGATGGCCGACGAGTTTTATGCACGTATATTTCCGATGCTCACTGAAGGCGATTTGGCAACACAAATTCTTCTAACGCTGGAGCTCGAATGTGTCAGTGAAGTGTACGAGGTACAATCAGTACAAACGGAAGCCATAACAGTTTCTGATTGTGATTTCTTTCCCTCAAGAAACTCTCGCTGCGCAGCTACGAGCACTTCAAAAGGGGCACCAAAATCACTCTTGGCGATGAACTCAGCCTTGAACATTACAGAGCGAGGGAGTATAACGTAAGCTAATAAAAAGTCTGATCAATTCGAAATGTAATGTGTCCCCTTTGTTTCAGGTGTTCGACAAGAAAGGAAGGCAACACAAATGTGTGATTCGAGTATTGGGTCGCAGTTACCTCTACACGCACCGTGTAAATGCGCCTGAAGCTGATGATGACGACTAAGGATAATGATTAGAAAACTGTGATGATGACGACTAATGATAATGATTAGAAACTGTGATACCTTGTTTGTAGCTAATCCCATAACTCTGTACATATCTCACACATTCCCCCTCCCCCACCCCTCTTCCCATTTTGTTGTTGCCATTTCATTTCATCATTTGGGCAAATAAAAATGAAATATTTTTGCTAACGTGATTGTTGATGTTTATTTAACGGACATCGAATTATGAAAAGTTATTGCCGGCTATTATTCGCTGTTATCTATTAGGAAACCCGACTTGTAACCGGGCGGGCATTTTCTTAGATTAAATGTCGTGTTTTTGCTTAGTGGATGAAATTTGCGTGGATGAAGTGTCGTTTTTTGCGTTAGTGGGATGAAATTTCGCGTGTGGAGGAAATGTCGTTTTTTTGGTTAGTGGGATGAAATTTCGCGTGTGGAGGAAATGTCGTTTTTTTGGTTAGTGGGATGAAATGTCGCGTGTGGAGGAAATGTCGTTTTTTTGGTTAGTGGGATGAAATGTCGCGTGGAGGAAATGTCGCGTGGATGAAGTGTCGTATGGATGAAATGTCGGCGCCCCATTAAAACTTCGGGCACACGAAATTTAATTGCCATCCCCATAAAAGTTCCATGGCCCCATGTGAGCTCATTGCCGACCGGTAGATACTTACTGGATAGTCCTAAACCGCAAACTTGGGTGTAAATGCTAACCAATTTCTAGACATTTTCATATTTTTTTTATACGATGGAGCCCGAGCAGGTTGACTCGCCTCCAGTTTATTTGCCAGTGGGCACAGAAGTCAGTGCAAAATTTAAAGGTGCATTCTGTGAGGCGCGCATCACGAAACTGGTTAAACTCGTGAAAATCAAGGTAGTCTTTAGTTCCCATATATTATTTTAGATGTTTGAAAACGTTTTTAAAGGTTCAATTAAAAGACGCCAGCATCATAACGGTGGAAGAGTCAACTATCCAAGGCGGTCGATTGGAAATCAATCAGAATGTTGAGCTCCGTCACATGAAACAAAGCCTAAAAGGACAAATAATCTGCATCAAGGTACGTATTGGAGACGATGCCAGGCATGGCTATCTACTAAACCCTTTTTTTGTGATTAATGTGTATATTTTATTCCGTTTGTTTTCCATTTCTGCAGGACTGCTCGTCATACACCGTTATTTTCAATGACGGCGATGAGCGCATTTTGAAGCGAACAAAACTTTGTCAAAAGGGTGAAAAGCATTTCAAGGAAGCGGAAACCCTCGACAAATTGCCTGTAAATTTGGCACAAAAAAGCCCGTTTTTCTATTCTATTCTCTATTCAATTTGTATAATTAAGCTTTATCATCCGGACAAACGGTTGAAGAAGAAGAAAGAGGAAGAAGACAAAAACAGCGCTCGTTTCCCGCTCGTCAGCCCTTCTTCTCAGCAGTCGCCCCGCCATTTTCGCAGTTCGTCTGTCACACCGCTGAAGGGCATTGCCTCCACACGTTCGGCCACGAGAGCAATTGCACGACTTCAATTTGAGGTGGAAAACTTTTAAATTTGGCAGGTCGGGGTGGATTAGTTTTACATTTACTGTTTGTTTGAATATAACAACATATGAAAAAATGTTAATGAATGTCTTCAATTTGAGGAATCCGAGCGCAGTGCATCTGCCGCTGCGGACTGTTTTCCCGACGGACTTTCGTCGAATTTACTTGCAAAGTCAAGTTCATTGAGCCCCCAACTGGCAGCTAATTCAGGTAAATCAAAGAGGAGCTTCTCATATCTTAGAAAATGGGAAGAAAGTCTGAAACGGTTTACTTTAGTTGAAACAGACCCAGAAAGCGAAGAGTTGATTCGTTACGATCAACCATCATGCTCAACTGCTGCCGGTTGTTTCTGACGTTGAAAACAATTAAAAATAATAATAGAATTTGAGATGTCGTTGTTGAAAGACCAGCAATCGATGAACATCATCATCATCTCGCTAAAGAGTTTCCGTCCGGCGTAGCCGTGCTTATCAATGCTTTTACTCCGCCCAAATTTGGTGGACGAGTCCAAGACAGTTTTTTGTTTTTGTTGTTCTTTGAAATTTCACCAATTTCTTGGAAAGGAAACGTTCGAATCTATAAAAACCCGGGATTTTCTTCTAACCGTGTAAAATACGTTTAAAATATTAATTAATATTTTTTCAGTTGGGAATGATTGTTTCGCAGGAAGAATTCCGGACTCAATGCAAAACGCCGGTTCCAATTTTGCAAATTGAAGCCAATCAAGTGCCTTTCCGCAGTTTTCAGAACGGCCGATAGTAAAAGCTTATGCCAGTGATCACATAATTAATTAATAATCACTTTTAATTGCAGCAATTTGACGTCATTTGATCGTCTGAGTAAATTTGATCCGGTTGAGACGCGAAGGCTCACCGATTTTGGCTCTATGGGACTGAAAGTTGCGTTTGAACGTGCAAACAGTTACGTGACACGGGGTTTGTTTTGTTTTTGATCACCAAATTGGCCAATTTCATTGATTGAGAATTAAGGTGAACTTCCACAAAGTTGGACCAGAAAGCCGTCGGATGCTGTCGATTTGGCAAAGAAAAAATTGAAAAAGGCGGAAAAAGTGAGGTACGAATGGGTGTTTCGTACATTCACAAAAGCAATTTAATTATCTCTGAAATTTGTTCAGCGATTCTTCGAGTTCCGAGGATGACGATTCAGCGTACAACGAAAGGAGGGATCTTTGTGTTGCGCATTTTTACAAATTCCAAGACGAGTCGGGCAACCAATTGAACCGGGTTCCGTTGTTGGGCGGTCAGTGTTGCTTTAATTCAGACGGAATGTTTGACAGACAGCCAAAAATCTTTTAGGGAAGGAAATTGACATTTACCGCATTTATGATGTGGTCAGTCGCATGGGAGGGCATAAGCGCGTCACCCAGGAGTCGGGCTGGCGAAGAGTACTGAGGAAACTCCATCTTGAGGACACGGGCGTGTCCCCAACGACCGTCAAGAACTCGTACATTCGGTAGGTGATGGTGGTGATGATCAACAGCAGGGTTCATTTGGATAATAGAATTTTCCGGTTTTTGGTGGGGAACCAACCGGTTGGCATCCATGGTCGGTCATGGTGACGTGTGAATGGGGGTTTTAAGTATGGACATGTTTAGCTACTTTGAGAAGTTCGAATCGTTCATGAAGAACCTCGGCTACTCAAGTTTGACCGTCGCTGCCTCAACTCCGTCCGCAAACCCGCGCAACACGCGCATGATCAGAGGATATAATAGTCCCCATGACGTAATGAATTATATATATTTTTTTAAATAATTTTTTATTGCATTTTTTTAAAGTCCAAATTGAGTGAACAAAAGAAAAAAGCGCGACCAAAGGAACAACGAATGCCTTCCGATCGAGGCCAAAGCATTTCCAAAGAAGCGTCCGACAGCGTCATCAAATCCCGTTCGGCCTCAATCGCGTCGGCAAAGGCGGCATCGCCCGCGGTGATTGCTGCGGCACTCCGAAACGATGAACAGCAAAGGAAATCACTCGAAGCGATGCCATCAAACACAACAACAATTGGTAGTGATGCAGAGTTCAAAATTGCACACGGTAAATGGATAAAGGGATTAATTCTTAATCCATTCATTGTGAATGCTTTTACAAAAACAACCATTTAGATGAAGCAGCAACTTTTGACACAACACATCAACAACAAAAGTATATAAATTGTTTCTTTAGAATTGATAATTAAATACTATAAATATTGCTCGCTCGTCGAGAGCCAGAATTCTATTAAACTTTTTTTGTGCCAACATTTATTTTTTTTTTTTACAATTTTGTTATTTTCAGAACAGAGTTGCACGAAGAAACTGCTGAAAGTGTTGTTGACAAATTAACAGAGGCCAATTTAAAGTCGTCAACTTTGTTGGAAAATTTGGAAATGGACAAGAAGCGAACCGGCAGTCAAGAGTCGACCACCTGGAGCCGTTCGACATCAACGGAGGGATCACTCACAACGAACAAAAAAGAGACGTCCCTTCCAAAGCATCCGAAAAGCACGCGGGGACGGAGGCCTAAAATCCCGCGCGACCAACGCACAAAGTCCCCGTCAGGTCACCAAGCCGTGTTGGAGGACATTGGGTACACTAATGCACACATGTGGGTATAATATAATAATAGTAAACAAATTGGATGAATTAATTTTGATGGATTTTTTTTTTATTTTTTTAGTTTCACGCGTTTCTATCAGGGCCAGAATGTTCATGGTTAAGCATTTTTGGATTAGTCAAAAATTATGTGAACTTTTTTTTTTTTGTTCAGCTCGGCATCATCTTCGATTTTATGACGCGCGTGTGATCAGTGAGTTGTTCTTTTTTTTTAAATTTTATTACAATTAAAAGCATTTAACCATATTTAAGTGGTCAATCAGCCGACCTTGTGTGAAGTTGCAAAATCGTTAAGCGATGCACTCGAAGAACAGTCCGTTATTTCGAATCAAATGTCGTTGACTGATTTGACGTATGAGGTATTTTATTCGTAGAGTTTTAAAATTGAAACGGTATTCCTACCACGCTCACTTAAATTATTATATTTTATCATTTTCACTTCTTGAACACATTATACAATCCCAACCGTGTTTTAGAACATGGGAGACGAGCTGAGGAAAACACTCAGAAATCTGATGATGTCCACCAAAATATTTGTGCATTATCTTGGCTGGAATTCTCGTTATGATGTGAAATTTATAATTTTTTTTTCTTCTTATTAATACGTCGTCCATTTGTGGTCATAGGAATGGCTGATGTTGCACAAAATTCGGGTGGATGAAAAGGACGAAAATTGCAGCGCGAAAGCGCTCGGGCAGTTAGTGCCCGACCAATTGGCGCCGCAATTACTTTCTGTTGCGATGGATTGGTGTCGCAGTGCCGAGGGAATCGCTTCGCTTGCCACAATTCCGAGGTTTGCTCCGTCCGTTTTTGATTGTTTTATAAATTAAACAATTAATATAGTTTAAAATAGCTACTCGAGTTTTTGTGCTACCTTTTTGATTGACTTCCTTTGGCTTTAAGCGCTCAGTCCTGTGAGCAACGCCCGCGGCGTCTTTCCGCAGCGACGTTGGCAAAAACGAACACAAATTTGGTGAGAAAATGCAACGAAGTGATGCCATCCGTGGAGGAGGTGTGCGCATTTACTACATTTGGCATAACATATTAGGGGGAAGAGTGTTTAAATGCCTCTGCCATTATTAATTAATTTGTCCAAAATGTTTAGACGGCGGCCTCGACGACTTATCGACAAGACGAAATTGAAGATGCTAATAAATGGAAAAACATTGCCGACAAACAACCCAACCAGAAATGCCCCCTTCAATTTGTTGGGACCACAAAAGTTGTGCCTCAAGAAATGGGCGGCGCCTTTCACTCGTCCGCCGCCACAAATTGCATATATTCAGCGCCGCCGTTGCCTCCGAAAGTTGTGACAACAATTGGCCCCCCTCGACATCATCAACAACAACAGCAGACAAATGTAAGTATGGTCGGTCGTTTGCTTACTCTACTAGTATGTGATAGAGGAGCTGAACGAACTCTTCGGGATTCTCTGCCGCAAAATCCCGGGGTTTTGAATTTTTTAAAATTAATTCTAAAATTTAGCCATCACAAATCCCAACTCTAAATTTTATCCCAGTCAGTCTCGGCTTAGACCGGGAATTCTCGGGCCAGTCACTGGATGGAGACGCCATTCTTACCCAAAATTTTACCACAGATGGCATCAACAAATTTGCTTACCAATTCCACCAAAGCGCATTCCTCTCCATCTCGTCACGTATTCGTTACGTCCCCATCAAAATATGCAAATATTGAACAGTCTTCTTTGCCCGCTAATCCGGTTGTGGTGTGCATTAAAAATGGTTAGTGCTGCTTTTCATTTTTGTTTTTACATTCATTGCGCTTTTAACGTGCACAGATTCTGAAGGCCGCACGTCTCACATGACGATGGCACCGTACTCAATCGTTGTCAAGACAGCCCAATCATCTGATTATGCGCATGCAATGAGTGCATCTTTATGCAACAAAACAACAAACATTTTGATGTCTCCGAAGCGGCCAGATAAAGAAGACAAGAATGGCACATTGGACATTGATGATGCCGGTTCTGGACCAGCCCATCATCTCCAGGCTTCGTCATCTCAGCCTGCCTCAACGGAAGTGGCTGTCAGCATTCAATCCCATTTTACGAAAGTCGATATGTCGAAGGCCCATCATCTTCACGGTGATTTCGTTCAGTTGCTTCAAGACGATTTTGTTGGTACGCGTTTTTTTTTTCTTTTAAGCTGAGACGACCATTTTTGTGCATGGTGCATCGTCTGGATGTTGTGCATTCAGTGCCAAATCTCCGTCAAATGGCGAACGGAAGGCTGTCGTTGTTGGCTTACAAGCCCCTTGTGGCGGAGTACACAGTTTGAATGTGCCTGAGCAGGTGGTGGACAGCAGCAGCAGTAGAACACTGGACAAAGAAGAACCAAAACACACTGTTCATCTTCAACATTCCCAGCATTGTGTCAGCAAAAAGCGAACGGCGCCCGTCGCCTCCGGTGCGATGAGTCCACCGACTAAAATTTGGAAACAAAGCAAAACAACAAACAAAGGCGCAGCAAACGGTGGAGGAAAGGCGCCGATCGATCCAACCCAAACGGAGGAGGACGACGAAGGCATGGCAGAAGGTGCCAACAATTTGAACTAATTTCGTTTCCGATGCAACAACATTTGCCGTTATTGTAATTTGCATTTTAAGGCACCCACAGTGCCAGCATTCACTCAGTGAGGCAACGCGTTATGCAAAAGTAAGTTGGGTACAAGCAAAATTCGAGGGTTTTTTCTTTATAAAATTTGATTTCCATTCGATCGTTGTTCAAAGTTAAGCCGATTTGTTGTTTGTTGTTTTTTTGCTTCCACCCCAGGGGGAATGACAAAATAAATTTGTAATAAAGTTATAACCAGGGTTACCTATTCGCTTTATTGTTGTTAATTTTTTGAATTAAGAATGGAAGACGAACACATTTACGACAGCTACGCATTCGTCGGATTGTCCGAATTGGGTAATCAAAAGCAAATAAATATTCAACAATAAAATGTTTGGGTCCTTTGTCAAGATGACGAATTGGAAAAGTGTGTCCATGATCCGGATGAGCAGGTGCGCCTGATCGAAGGACGAATGCGAGAATTGCGCGAAATCTATCACAAATACAAAGGCAAATTGACCGATTTGGAAAAGGAGCACAAAAAACGTCAACGACATGAGAAGTGAGAAAAAGACAAAAGCAATAAAAATGAGTTCAAAAAATTCCCAATTAAGGACAAATGCTCGTAAGATGGTGACAACAAATATTTGAGATGACCAACGTGTTTGATATTCTATTCTGCTTTTTCGTGTTTAATCTGTAATTGATCTTTTTCTTAATTGAGCATAAACTTCCATCATCAAAAATGTCCATTTTTTTTTGGCCAAGTTTAAGGGTTTCAGAAAATTCGTTGGGTCCTTCTTGCGACGTCTACGGTCGCTTTAAAATACATGTACCTATTGCTGAATCCGCAATTCTGTATATTCCCCACATTGTAAATTGTCCCAAATTGTTCCCTCTGATTTAACCATCCCCCATAAACATGTCTGTCCAATGCCAAGCCATCCTCCTAATCCCATCCAATGCCAAACTCGCCCATCTGTTACATAAGCATTCTTCCCCATTCAAAGCTCTGTGCATCGCCCCAATTCCTTCTGCTCTGAACCTTATCCCCCGCCCATCTCGTGTCACTATTTAAGTCCACCCCAAACTCCCATTCGGGGGCCACCAATTCCCATTCGTGGGTCTTCGGGTCTGTCTGCTTTTGCCTATTATTTGTGGACTGCTCTGAGACTGCTTTTCTGGGGTCGTTCGAGACCACAAACCAAATCCCGGTTCTTCCGATCACTTCTCCCAATCACATTTTATGCTTATAATGCTTTTCCTTTTCAATAAATTATCCTCTCCTCTTTGGACTTTAAAAGGGTCTTATAACCCTATAACCGCGGACACAACACCTATCTACTTAATAATTTTCTCCTTTTTCAAGGGGGACTTTCCACCACAAGCCTTTTCAAAAAAAGTTCCTTGACCTTTCAGAAAAGCCCAAAATGACGCAAAATACTATTTAATTTACACCATACAAACCCTGCTTTAATTACGTTGAAAGACACAGCTTATGCGAGTGTAAATGAGTTAAAAACAACAGGAATTGACCGTCCACAATCTCTTTACACCGATCCGTTCGCTATACACCAAAATAAAATCATTTCTGACGTCTCTTCCCGTCCGCCGCGTTTAGGGCGTGCTGTTCTCCGTGTCGTCGTCCCCCCGACTGTCTTCACTGCTGCCAGTGTGCAACAAATGGTCGAGTTCCTCTGCAAATCGATGCACCAATTCCGTGTGCACGGGCGCTGTTGAGGTGAACACCAAGTCGAGGAACTCCCCGTCAGAGAAATGGTCGAACACATTGGCCACCCGTTTCACCGACTTTTCGCTCAGCGTTTGTTCGACAATGTTCAGAATTGAGCGATGAATTGCGTCAATGGAAGCGAGCATAAACACGCGGTTGTAGGAGAATTGAACCTGAAAAAATGGAATTTTGTTTTCGTCCATTTTTATGGCAAATTTCAACATTTCTTTGGGGAGTAAAAGAATATTTGAACAGATAGCGACACAAAGGTTATTTATTACGGCCGACTCCACTTCCTTTGCCCCCTTCATTCCTCGCAAAAATGAGCTTCCTAACTATAGAATGATGCTCGAAAGTCTCGGTCTCGGGTTTAGAACCGAGGAAAGTCTTGAGGTTTTTGGGTCTCGAGCATCACTACCTGGTTCCGAAACACGAAAAGCCAAAACTCAGCTCCATGACGATTCTGCCCCCCCCTCCGCCATTCTTTTGCAAAACGCACTTTACGAAAGGACTGAATGGTCAACGCCAGTCGCTGGAAGTCCCGTTCGATGTCGGACAACAGACGCAATTGTTCATCCGTCAATTTGTTCTCCCGATACAACAGGCCGACTTTGAAGATCAGCTTGATGCCGTTCTTCACCACCTGTACAAGAAAATAATTACAAGTTTCTGAAATGAATTTCTGCGTTTTAGAAAAGTGGGTCATCCAAAAATTCCAAAATTTCCCAATTGATTTTTGCATGAAAAGATCAATGAAACCGAACACTTACTTACTTTTTCCGCAGTTTTTGGCTCATAAAACTCTCTAAGCATTTCGTCCAATGTGTCCATCAGAGTGATCTAAAATAAATATGGATGAATATTTCCGTTTTGATTTGTTTTTTTTTTTGTAAATACGAAGAAACAGAGGGCCTAAACTCACAAATTTCCGCTTTAAACTCAAAATCAAACCGAGAATTTTATATACTAAACATAAAAAAGAAATTGTTTAGCCACAACTCCACGAGAAATAAAACCAGCTCCCGTTTTTTTTTGTTAATTAGGGGGGGGGGAGGGGGTACATCCACGCCCCCCCCCACCAAAACATGCACTTCCAATTCCAACAAAATCAGCGACGACAGGACGACGTACCACTCGATTTTCGCCCAACAAGCGCACAACGCCGCGTCTGGACAGCTTCGACAGCACTTTCCTCTGCACTCGCATCGCCAAAGACGATGTTACGTTGGCATTGGTCCCCACTTTATGCCCCCCAATTGTTGTTGTGCCACCATTTTCTGCCAATTGTGAACGCTGAACTTGGGTGTAAATGCTAACCAATTTCTAGACATTTTCATATTTTTTTTATACGATGGAGCCCGAGCAGGTTGACTCGCCTCCAGTTTATTTGCCAGTGGGCACAGAAGTCAGTGCAAAATTTAAAGGTGCATTCTGTGAGGCGCGCATCACGAAACTGGTTAAACTCGTGAAAATCAAGGTAGTCTTTAGTTCCCATATATTATTTTAGATGTTTGAAAACGTTTTTAAAGGTTCAATTAAAAGACGCCAGCATCATAACGGTGGAAGAGTCAGCTATCCAAGGCGGTCGATTGGAAATCAATCAGAATGTTGAGCTCCGTCACATGAAACAAAGCCTAAAAGGACAAATAATCTGCATCAAGGTACGTATTGGAGACGATGCCAGGCATGGCTATCTACTAAACCCTTTTTTTGTGATTAATGTGTATATTTTATTCCGTTTGTTTTCCATTTCTGCAGGACTGCTCGTCATACACCGTTATTTTCAATGACGGCGATGAGCGCATTTTGAAGCGAACAAAACTTTGTCAAAAGGGTGAAAAGCATTTCAAGGAAGCGGAAACCCTCGACAAATTGCCTGTAAATTTGGCACAAAAAAGCCCGTTTTTCTATTCTATTCTCTATTCAATTTGTATAATTAAGCTTTATCATCCGGACAAACGGTTGAAGAAGAAGAAAGAGGAAGAAGACAAAAACAGCGCTCGTTTCCCGCTCGTCAGCCCTTCTTCTCAGCAGTCGCCCCGCCATTTTCGCAGTTCGTCTGTCACACCGCTGAAGGGCATTGCCTCCACACGTTCGGCCACGAGAGCAATTGCACGACTTCAATTTGAGGTGGAAAACTTTTAAATTTGGCAGGTCGGGGTGGATTAGTTTTACATTTACTGTTTGTTTGAATATAACAACATATGAAAAAATGTTAATGAATGTCTTCAATTTGAGGAATCCGAGCGCAGTGCATCTGCCGCTGCGGACTGTTTTCCCGACGGACTTTCGTCGAATTTACTTGCAAAGTCAAGTTCATTGAGCCCCCAACTGGCAGCTAATTCAGGTGAATCAAAGAGGAGCTTCTCATATCTTAGAAAATGGGAAGAAAGTCTGAAACGGTTTACTTTAGTTGAAACAGACCCAGAAAGCGAAGAGTTGATTCGTTACGATCAACCATCATGCTCAACTGCTGCCGGTTGTTTCTGACGTTGAAAACAATTAAAAATAATAATAGAATTTGAGATGTCGTTGTTGAAAGACCAGCAATCGATGAACATCATCATCATCTCGCTAAAGAGTTTCCGTCCGGCGTAGCCGTGCTTATCAATGCTTTTACTCCGCCCAAATTTGGTGGACGAGTCCAAGACAGTTTTTTGTTTTTGTTGTTCTTTGAAATTTCACCAATTTCTTGGAAAGGAAACGTTCGAATCTATAAAAACCCGGGATTTTCTTCTAACCGTGTAAAATACGTTTAAAATATTAATTAATATTTTTTCAGTTGGGAATGATTGTTTCGCAGGAAGAATTCCGGACTCAATGCAAAACGCCGGTTCCAATTTTGCAAATTGAAGCCAATCAAGTGCCTTTCCGCAGTTTTCAGAACGGCCGATAGTAAAAGCTTATGCCAGTGATCACATAGATTAATTAATAATCACTTTTAATTGCAGCAATTTGACGTCATTTGATCGTCTGAGTAAATTTGATCCGGTTGAGACGCGAAGGCTCACCGATTTTGGCTCAATGGGACTGAAAGTTGCGTTTGAACGTGCAAACAGTTACGTGACACGGGGTTTGTTTTGTTTTTGATCACCAAATTGGCCAATTTCATTGATTGAGAATTAAGGTGAACTTCCACAAAGTTGGACCAGAAAGCCGTCGGATGCTGTCGATTTGGCAAAGAAAAAATTGAAAAAGGCGGAAAAAGTGAGGTACGAACGGGTTTTCGTGCATTCACAAAAGCAATTTAATTATCTCTGAAATTTGTTCAGCGATTCTTCGAGTTCCGAGGATGACGATTCAGCGTACAACGAAAGGAGGGATCTTTGTGTTGCGCATTTTTACAAATTCCAAGACGAGTCGGGCAACCAATTGAACCGGGTTCCGTTGTTGGGCGGTCAGTGTTGCTTTAATTCAGACGGAATGTTTGACAGACATGCAAAAATCTTTTAGGGAAGGAAATTGACATTTACCGCATTTATGATGTGGTCAGTCGCATGGGAGGGCATAAGCGCGTCACCCAGGAGTCGGGCTGGCGAAGAGTACTGAGGAAACTCCATCTTGAGGACACGGGCGTGTCCCCAACGACCGTCAAGAACTCGTACATTCGGTAGGTGATGGTGGTGATGATCAACAGCAGGGTTCATTTGGATAATAGAATTTTCCGGTTTTTGGTGGGGAACCAACCGGTTGGCATCCATGGTCGGTCATGGTGACGTGTGAATGGGGGTTTTAAGTATGGACATGTTTAGCTACTTTGAGAAGTTCGAATCGTTCATGAAGAACCTCGGCTACTCAAGTTTGACCGTCGCTGCCTCAACTCCGTCCGCAAACCCGCGCAACACGCGCATGATCAGAGGATATAATAGTCCCCATGACGTAATGAATTATATATATTTTTTTAAATAATTTTTTATTGCATTTTTTTAAAGTCCAAATTGAGTGAACAAAAGAAAAAAGCGCGACCAAAGGAGCAACGAATGCCTTCCGATCGAGGCCAAAGCATTTCCAAAGAAGCGTCCGACAGCGTCATCAAATCCCGTTCGGCCTCAATCGCGTCGGCAAAGGCGGCATCGCCCGCGGTGATTGCTGCGGCACTCCGAAACGATGAACAGCAAAGGAAATCACTCGAAGCGATGCCATCAAACACAACAACAATTGGTAGTGATGCAGAGTTCATAATTGCACACGGTAAATGGATAAAGGGATTAATTCTTAATCCATTCATTGTGAATGCTTTTACAAAAACAACCATTTAGATGAAGCAGCAACTTTTGACACAACACATCAACAACAAAAGTATATAAATTATTTCTTTAGAATTGATAATTAAATACTATAAATATTGCTCGCTCGTCGAGAGCCAGAATTCTATTAAACTTTTTTTGTGCCAACATTTATTTATTTTTTTACAATTTTGTTATTTTCAGAACAGAGTTGCACGAAGAAACTGCTGAAAGTGTTGTTGACAAATTAACAGAGGCCAATTTAAAGTCGTCAACTTTGTTGGAAAATTTGGAAATGGACAAGAAGCGAACCGGCAGTCAAGAGTCGACCACCTGGAGCCGTTCGACATCAACGGAGGGATCACTCACAACGAACAAAAAAGAGACGTCCCTTCCAAAGCATCCGAAAAGCACGCGGGGACGGAGGCCTAAAATCCCGCGCGACCAACGCACAAAGTCTCCGTCAGGTCACCAAGCCGTGTTGGAGGACATTGGGTACACTAATGCACACATGTGGGTGATAATATAATAATAGTAAACAAATTGGATGAATTAATTTTGATGGATTTTTTTTATTTTTTTAGTTTCACGCGTTTCTATCAGGGCCAGAATGTTCATGGTTAAGCATTTTTGGATTAGTCAAAAATTATGTGAACTTTTTTTTTTTTTGTTCAGCTCGGCATCATCTTCGATTTTATGACGCGCGTGTGATAAGTGAGTTGTTCTTTTTTTTTAAATTTTATTACAATTAAAAGCATTTAACCATATTTAAGTGGTCAATCAGCCGACCTTGTGTGAAGTTGCAAAATCGTTAAGCGATGCACTCGAAGAACAGTCCGTTATTTCGAATCAAATGTCGTTGACTGATTTGACGTATGAGGTATTTTATTCGTAGAGTTTTAAAATTGAAACGGTATTCCTACCACGCTCACTTAAATTATTATATTTTATCATTTTCACTTCTTGAACACATTATACAATCCCAACCGTGTTTTAGAACATGGGAGACGAGCTGAGGAAAACACTCAGAAATCTGATGATGTCCACCAAAATATTTGTGCATTATCTTGGCTGGAATTCTCGTTATGATGTGAAATTTATAATTTTTTTTGCTTCTTATTAATACGTCGTCCATTTGTGGTCATAGGAATGGCTGATGTTGCACAAAATTCGGGTGGATGAAAAGGACGAAAATTGCAGCGCGAAAGCGCTCGGGCAGTTAGTGCCCGACCAATTGGCGCCGCAATTACTTTCTGTTGCGATGGATTGGTGTCGCAGTGCCGAGGGAATCGCTTCGCTTGCCACAATTCCGAGGTTTGCTCCGTCCGTTTTTGATTGTTTTATAAATTAAACAATTAATATAGTTTAAAATAGCTACTCGAGTTTTTGTGCTACCTTTTTGATTGACTTCCTTTGGCTTTAAGCGCTCAGTCCTGTGAGCAACGCCCGCGGCGTCTTTCCGCAGCGACGTTGGCAAAAACGAACACAAATTTGGTGAGAAAATGCAACGAAGTGATGCCATCCGTGGAGGAGGTGTGCGCATTTACTACATTTGGCATAACATATTAGGGGGAAGAGTGTTTAAATGCCTCTGTCATTATTAATTAATCTGTCCAAAATGTTTAGACGGCGGCCTCGACGACTTATCGACAAGACGAAATTGAAGATGCTAATAAATGGAAAAACATTGCCGACAAACAACCCAACCAGAAATGCCCCCTTCAATTTGTTGGGACCACAAAAGTTGTGCCTCAAGAAATGGGCGGCGCCTTTCACTCGTCCACCGCCACAAATTGCATATATTCAGCGCCGCCGTTGCCTCCGAAAGTTGTGACAACAATGGGCCCCACTCGACATCATCAACAACAACAGCAGACAAATGTAAGTATGGTCGGCCGTTTGCTTACTCTATATGAAAGAGAAGCTGAGCGAAACTCTTCGGGATTTTCTGCCGCAAAAATCCCGGGGTTTTGAATTTTTTTAAATTAATTCTGGGTTTCATTGAGAAAGATTTTTTTAAAAATTAATTCTAAAATTAGCTGGCAAAAATCCCAACTTTAAATTTTATCCCAGTCAGTCTCGGCTTAGACCGGGAATTCTCGGGCCAGTCACTGGATGGAGACGCCATTCTTACCCAAAATTTTACCACAGATGGCATCAACAAATCTGCTTACCAATTCCACCAAAGCGCATTCCTCTCCATCTCGTCACGTATTCGTTACGTCCCCATCAAAATATGCAAATATTGAACAGTCTTCTTTGCCCGCTAATCCGGTTGTGGTGTGCATTAAAAATGGTTAGTGCTGCTTTTCATTTTTGTTTTTACATTCATTGCGCTTTTAACGTGCACAGATTCTGAAGGCCGCACGTCTCACATGACGATGGCACCGTACTCAATCGTTGTCAAGACAGCCCAATCATCTGATTATGCGCATGCAATGAGTGCATCTTTATGCAACAAAACAACAAACATTTTGATGTCTCCGAAGCGGCCAGATAAAGAAGACAAGAATGGCACATTGGACATTGATGATGCCGGTTCTGGACCAGCCCATCATCTCCAGGCTTCGTCATCTCAGCCCACCTCAACGGAAGTGGCTGTCAGCATTCAGTCCCATTTTACGAAAGTCGATATGTCGAAGGCCCATCATCTTCAAGGTGATTTCGTTCAGTTGCTTCAAGACGATTTTGTTGGTACGCGTTTTTTTTTCTTTTAAGCTGAGACGACCATTTTTGTGCATGGTGCATCGTCTGGATGTTGTGCATTCAGTGCCAAATCTCCGTCAAATGGCGAACGGAAAGCTGTCGTTGTTGGCTTACAAGCTCCCTGTGGCGGAGTACACAGTTTGAATGTGTCTGAGCAGGTGGTGGACAGCAGCAGCAGCAGTAGAACACTGGACAAAGAAGAACCAAAACACACTGTTCATCTTCAACATTCCCAGCATTGTGTCAGCAAAAAGCGAACGGCGCCCGTCGCCTCCGGTGCGATGAGTCCACCGACTAAAATTTGGAAACAAAGCAAAACAACAAACAAAGGCGCAGCAAACGGTGGAGGAAAGGCGCCGATCGATCCAACCCAAACGGAGGAGGACGACGAAGGCATGGCAGAAGGTGCCAACAATTTGAACTAATTTCGTTTCCGATGCAACAACATTTGCCGTTATTGTAATTTGCATTTTAAGGCACCCACAGTGCCAGCATTCACTCAGTGAGGCAACGCGTTATGCAAAAGTAAGTTGGGTACAAGCAAAATTCGAGGGTTTTTTCTTTATAAAATTTGATTTCCATTCGATCGTTGTTCAAAGTTAAGCCGATTTGTTGTTTGTTGTTTTTTTGCTTCCACCCCAGGGGGAATGACAAAATAAATTTGTAATAAAGTTATAACCAGGGTTACCTATTCGCTTTATTGTTGTTAATTTTTTGAATTAAGAATGGAAGACGAACACATTTACGACAGCTACGCATTCGTCGGATTGTCCGAATTGGGTAATCAAAAGCAAATAAATATTCAACAATAAAATGTTTGGGTCCTTTGTCAAGATGACGAATTGGAAAAGTGTGTCCATGATCCGGATGAGCAGGTGCGTCTGATCGAAGGACGAATGCGAGAATTGCGCGAAATCTATCACAAATACAAAGGCAAATTGACCGATTTGGAAAAGGAGCACAAAAAACGTCAACGACATGAGAAGTGAGAAAAAGACAAAAGCAATAAAAATGAGTTCAAAAAATTCCCAATTAAGGACAAATGCTCGTAAGATGGTGACAACAAATATTTGAGATGACCAACGTGTTTGATATTCTATTCTGCTTTTTCGTATTTAATCTGTAATTGATCTTTTTCTTAATTGAGCATAAACTTCCATCATCAAAAATGTCCATTTTTTTTTGGCCAAGTTTAAGGGTTTCAGAAATTCGTTGGGTCCTTCTTGCGACGTCTACGGTCGCTTTAAAATACATGTACCTATTGCTGAATCCGCAATTCTGTATATTCCCCACATTGTAAATTGTCCCAAATTGTTCCCTCTGATTTAACCATCCCCCATAAACATGTCTGTCCAATGCCAAGCCATCCTCCTAATCCCATCCAATGCCAAACTCGCCCATCTGTTACATAAGCATTCTTCCCCATTCAAAGCTCTGTGCATCGCCCCAATTCCTTCTGCTCTGAACCTTATCCCCCGCCCATCTCGTGTCACTATTTAAGTCCACCCCAAACTCCCATTCGGGGGCCACCAATTCCCATTCGTGGGTCTTCGGGTCTGTCTGCTTTTGCCTATTATTTGTGGACTGCTCTGAGACTGCTTTTCTGGGTCGTTCGAGACCACAAACCAAATCCCGGTTCTCCCGATCACTTCTCCCAATCACATTTTATGCTTATAATGCTTTTCCTTTTCAATAAATTATCCTCTCCTCTTTGGACTTTAAAAGGGTCTTATAACCCTATAACCGCGGACACAACACCTATCTATTTACTTAATAATTTTCTCCTTTTTCAAGGGGGACTTTCCACCACAAGCCTTTTCAAGAAAAGTTCCTTGACCTTTCAGAAAAGCCCAAAATGACGCAAAATACTATTTAATTTATACCATACAAACCCTGCTTTAATTACGCTGAAAGACACAGCTTATGCGAGTGTAAATGAGTTAAAAACAACAGGAATTGACCGTCCACAATCTCTTTACACCGATCCGTTCGCTATACACCAAAATAAAATCATTTCTGACGTCTCTTCCCGTCCGCCGCGTTTAGGGCGTGCTGTTCTCCGTGTCGTCGTCCCCCCGACTGTCTTCACTGCTGCCAGTGTGCAACAAATGGTCGAGTTCCTCTGCAAATCGATGCACCAATTCCGTGTGCACGGGCGCTGTTGAGGTGAACACCAAGTCGAGGAACTCCCCGTCAGAGAAATGGTCGAACACATTGGCCACCCGTTTCACCGACTTTTCGCTCAGCGTTTGTTCGACAATGTTCAGAATTGAGCGATGAATTGCGTCAATGGAAGCGAGCATAAACACGCGGTTGTAGGAGAATTGAACCTGAAAAAATGGAATTTTGTTTTCGTCCATTTTTATGGCAAATTTCAACATTTCTTTGGGGAGTAAAAGAATATTTGAACAGATAGCGGACACAAAGGTTATTTATTACGGCCGACTCCACTTCCTTTGCCCCCTTCATTCCTCGCAAAAATGAGCTTCCTAACTATAGAATGATGCTCGAAAGTCTCGGTCTCGGGTTTAGAACCGAGGAAAGTCTTGAGGTTTTTGGGTCTCGAGCATCACTACCTGGTTTCGAAATTCGAAACACGAAAAGCCAAACTCTCAGCTCCATGACGATTCTCTGTTTCGTTATTGTCCAGGAAAACGACGCGCAAAATTCGATTCTGCCCCCCCCCCCCTCCGCCATTCTTTTGCAAAACGCACTTTACGAAAGGACTGAATGGTCAACGCCAGTCGCTGGAAGTCCCGTTCGATGTCGGACAACAGACGCAATTGTTCATCCGTCAATTTGTTCTCCCGATACAACAGGCCGACTTTGAAGATCAGCTTGATGCCGTTCTTCACCACCTGTACAAGAAAATAATTACAAGTTTCTGAAATGAATTTCTGCGTTTTAGAAAAGTGAGTCATCCAAAAATTTCAAAATTTCCCAATTGATTTTTGCATAAAAAGATCAATCAATGAATCCGACACCGAATACTTACTTACTTTTTCCGCAGTTTTTGGCTCATAAAACTCTCTAAGCATTTCGTCCAATGTGTCCATCAGAGTGATCTAAAATAAATATGGATGAATATTTCCGTTTTGATTTTTTTTTTTTTGTAAATACGAAGAAACAGAGGGCCTAAACTCACAAATCTCCGCTTTAAACTCAAAATCAAACCGAGAATTTTATATACTAAACATAAAAAAGAAATTGTTTAGCCACAACTCCACGAGAAATAAAACCAGCTCCCGTTTTTTTTGTTAATTAGGGGGGGGGGGGAGGGGGTACATCCACGCCCCCCCCCAAAACATGCACTTCCAATTCCAACAAAATCAGCGACGACAGGACGACGTACCACTCGATTTTCGCCCAACAAGCGCACAACGCCGCGTCTGGACAGCTTCGACAGCACTTTCCTCTGCACTCGCATCGCCAAAGACGATGTTACGTTGGCATTGGTCCCCACTTTATGCCCCCCAATTGTTGTTGTGCCACCATTTTCTGCCAATTGTGAACGCTGAGCGTGAGCGGACGATGACAATTCGGAATCGGAAGAAGCCATAATATGTTATAAACCTTAAACAACGTAAATTAGATGATTTCGGTTCACAATTACAAGTCCTAGAGGTCAAGCAGAGACGAGGGTTGCACAAGACCGGTATTTGGTGGACCGGTTTGGGATTTCGTACCCCGGTTCAGGGACAATCTCGAAATGTCCGGGTCATGGAGGGGATTTTCAAATTAAAGTTCAAAATTTAATTTTGCAAATTATAAAGTTATTTGCAGGACGCTGATCCGTCAGAAAAACCATGAAAATTGACAACAATTCTGCAAAGATTTAGTTGGTTTTTACAAAAATAGATTGCTTCTTTTTCGAAACTTTTTGGTTTGTTTGAGCGTTATCTACGCGTTTATCGACAATGCCGATGTTTTGGGCCATCGAACAGCGATAATGGTCATTCATTGGTCCCATTACCAAACATTCCATATTTATTTGTTTGTATTGCCCCCCCCCCATTCCTTTAATTGGTCGGGCGGAGTGTTTCTGATCCAATAAAACATTCTTTTCCATGAGATGACTCTGTTTGATCGACGACAAACAAAGAATGAATGGTATTGCGCTGCCTGCGCCACGAAGTTGACCAATTAATGTGAAAGGAATGTGACGGACGTAGGGAAAAAGAGAGGAACGGAAGGGAGGAAAGGAAGGAAGAAAGAAAAAAGAGAGGAACAGAAGGAAGGAAGGAAAATAAGGGAGGAAAGGAATAGACGATGGACCATTAGGAGTGAGTGATGCGATGGAAAGGAATAAAAGTGGACGACGGAACGGACCAACGCGCCAAATGCGACACCGACCATCGCTCTCTCCTTTTTTAGCCAAAGAACAAAGAGTGCTGTTGCTGTTGGGAAAGGGAGGGAACGCCGCCGCTGATTCGATGATTCGAAAAAAACGAACGCTTCTAAAAAGCAATAATAGCCCCTCCCCCCCCAACCCCCGGGGGGAGGGAGGTCATTAATTTAAGATTTTAGATGTGTCAGGCGGTACCCAGAGGCGCCGCTTTTTAAAAATGTTGAAGAAAATTGGTCCAAAAATTTATCACAAAATTCCGAATTCGAACATTGGCCGGCGGTCGCTTTGCATTAACAGTTTGGTTGGAATGTGTGTTTTATAAAAGAAGAAGCATAATTAATATGTTAAAGTGGGGTCATTATCATCATTAATATTATTCTCCAAGCATTGGCGCTTTGCCAGCTTTTTGTGCCATCATTTTTCGAAGTCGGCACCGTTGTAAGCAAATTGTTGTGATGATGGAAGTCACCTTTAGGGAGCTCAATTTTGTTAAGTAAATGTTTGTGACGTCGGTCGAGTCTCTTCAATTTAACCATCCGGGGGGGGGGGGGGGACGAGGAAACCCGGGGATCCCCGGCCATTCTCATCCCCGTTCCCCAGTTTCCCGAAAACGGGGATCCCCGGTTTGACCGGGGATCCCCCCCCCCGGCGCTCCAACCCTAAATCAACCGAACCGTGACAGTGGCTCCGAGGCTGACAGCGACTACGGCGAGCATTTCAAAGCTGCCAATTCGTTGGGAGTCCAAATGGGTGTTGAGCGGACTGTACTCCGCCCGTTTGATGGACAGCACACGCACGAAAGGGTCTTCAAAATTGGGGGAAAGGTAGACGACATATGCCACTAATTAGCCGTTTGTTTGGCATTTAGGAGGTACTAGTGTTGCACGAGAGTCTCGAGTTTCGGGCTCAGACTTGAGAAAGGTCTCGAGTTTTCGGGCTCGAGTCTCGGGTCTCGGATGCATCACTAATAACAGCTACCTTGTCCCTTGCTGTGCTGCTGGTCCGTTGGCGGTGCTCCTCCGTCTTCCTGGTGGCCTGCCCGCGGGCGTTGTGCTGACGGCTCGGCTGTGCCATCGCCGACGTCATCGCCCTCCCTCGGCCTTGGCACAACGGTCAAATCCGCGCTCAAATCCGTTTCCATTCTGCCCAATGGGCCGCCGTCATCGTCTGCCCGCGTGTCCCTTCCGGCACGGCTACGATTGGTGCCGGACACAACGGAGAGCAGTAGCTGATCAACAAGACGATCAGTCGCGTCCGTGCCGTTGCCATTTGAGAGCAAAGGACTGTCCTTGTAGGGCGACTCGCCTCTCCTTAATTAGGGGACAATGAGCTCTAATCAACTAATCATGGAATGGCCCCCCCCCCCCAACAGACCCAAATGGAGTTGGATGGAATGGCCCCGCCGGCGGCGGCGGCGGCGATGGTGGGCCACCGGACAACGGCGGACGGCGGTTCGATGCCGGAGGCGGGGGAGGGCCCTCACCGCTTTCCGCCGACTTGCGAAAGCCGCGGTTCAGACCAGGCGGACGCTGCAGATGCGGCAGATGTGACCTTTGGAAGGAAAAAAGTGAGTTTTGTGCCAAAAATGGATGCGGCACGGGCACGGGCCGGCCGATGGCATCCAACCGTTGGGGAATGTCCCTGCCGCCGCCGCACTGCGGCGGCGAGATGCCGTCGCAGCCGCCGTCCTCGCGGAAGCAAAGCTGCACGGTGCACGTGAAGAACAGCTGAACGCGGTCGGCGTAGCGAAACTGACGAGGGGAAAGGGGAGGAGGAGGGGACGGCGGCGGGTAACAACGGCACAGCGTGCCGTGCCGGACATACAAAAAGGACGGCACGGAATATAATAAAAATACCACGTGGGCGTGCGAGTGGGCGGCGAACGCCTTTTCGTCGTACTGAATGTCGGCAAGCAATGAATGGTCAGTGACACAGCTGAGAGGAGACGGGACATATTAGTAGGGATGTAAAGACAGACAATTTGGAAATGGCCAATCCCGGACAAAGGGCCAATGGAAATGGCCAATCCTGGACAATTGGAAATGGACAATCCCAGACAATTGGAAAGGGCCAATCCCGGACAATTGGAAAGGGCCAATCCCGGACAATTTGAAATTGCCAATCCCGGACAATTGCCAATCCCGGACAACTCCAAACAGCAGTTAGCTCTTTACGTCGAACACACTGACCCTCTGTCATCGACCAAGTCGAAACGGTTGCCACGCCCGTCGTCCACAAAGCACGAGTGAATGAGCACACCGTACAGCCATCCGGCCACCGGGTCGCATTGCCACACATGCGTGACCGGCTCGCCGATGGACGCGTACTTCAGAAACGGTCCATCCACACCGTGCCGTAGATGGTAACTGCACTGGGGGAGGGCGAACTGACGCTCCACCACCGACGTAGACAACGGGCTTAGCGGGAAAAGCGATTCAAATTCGGGAAAAAGCATTTGCATTAAGCATCCCTTTCACCTGACATCCATTGAAGCGTCAATTGATCGGACGGCCTCCGTGAAGAAGCATCGGATGTTGAAGGCCCGATCAATGCCGGTCAGGAAGACGGGATGGAACGAAATGATAAGCGTGAAGGAATAGGAGACTCCGCGCGGGTTCAACTACGACAAATTTGGGGGTGAGGATGTCATAAAAGGCCCAGTCGTTTTTCGCTAAATCCTTCGATTTCGGCAAGTTCCTACTCAATTTGATGGATTTTGAATCCCAAAAAAACAAAATTCTGCTTGAATTTGATTGCTCATTTATTCAATCGGAGATTGTCCAATCAAAAATGGGCCCACCGATCTCTGCCTGCGCATGTTGCACTGCCCGAAGCGAAGGCTGAACTCAGCACCTCCTCCTCCGCCACCGCCAAAATCGCCAGCAGCCGCCGTGCCATGTTCCTCACCAGCGTAGCTGTGCACACATTCCGGATGCTCCGACTCGTCCTCCACGTAGAGACGGCCTCGAAACGGCTTCTCCGTGCGGATCCAAACCTTTGGGGCACGAGTGGGAATAGCCTCTAGGATCTTTCATCGACTGGGAAGGTGCTTATGAACTCCCCGAAGCCCTTCGAATTCCAATCAGTAATCGATCACTCACGCTGATCGATTCCACGCCACAATCCACTCGGGGCTCGGCCAGCACGCTGTTCTCCAACGGAGGCGGCGGGAAATCATCGGGCATGGCCAAGCAGTAGCAGGAGATGATCCACAACAACAGGACGCTGAGGGTGGAGGACGGCGAGGAGCGGATGAGCAGAGGAGACGTGCAGCGGTGGCACATATTCGCCGGGGTGAATAATGATAATGAGAAGTGAGCCCAATGGTGGAACGGACGCCGAATGGATGGGGCAGCAGCTTTTCCTTATATTCATGGACCAGAGAGCACAGTGTGTGAGGTGGTCACCAGCAGCGGCGGGCGTGGCATAAGCGCCAGAAAGAAGCAAACGACAAGACAATTTGTGGTGGTTCAGCCGCCGATCGTTTCGCCGGGGGGGGGGGGAGGTGATCAAGGCGATCATCGTCCACCCCCCCCCCCCCCGGGGGGAGATAATGAGACGACGGCACCCTCACTCATCACAACACCGCTGCTGCTGCTGCTGCTGCTGGTGGCTGCCACCCCTCGCGCATCCACTGGAGATGGCAAATCTCATCTCCATCGGCCGGTTCCTGCGCGGCGCACTCACTCAAAACGATGGCTTTCCCTTTCCCAACTGGAATGAGAGAGAGAAGGGAGCTTCATTCATTTTTTGTCGTTGGGGTGGGCATTTAATGCCATTCCATTCCCCCAAATGAAAATTGCTTTTTATTAACAAATCGAATGTTCAATTTGAATTTGTTGATGTGCATGTGTGCAGTTATCCCAAACATCCGACAAAACTGGAAAGTATTCACAATTTATTAATAAAACTCTCCACACAAAAACAATATCAATGATGATTGGTGGATGATAAAGGCCAACACAAATTCACAAAATTGGTAATGTTTGGTTAATATACAACAGTTACGCTCAAAAGGGTCCGTCCAATGCGGCGTTTTGATTGGACTCGATCATTAGGTCATTAAGTAGTTTGGTTGGTTAATTGATTGGTTATGTCCATTTACACATTGGCCACCTCCTCGGCATCGCTTTCGCCGGTCAAAAAAAGGTTGCTGCTCGGCTTGCGTTGAAAGTGCAGCAAATGTGGGAATTTGGTGTTGAGAAGTTGATGCAAAATTCCGGCACCGGCGTCACTGCTGCTGGGCTCGTACACTCTCTCGCACAGGGGAAGCACCTGGGGCGCAAAAGAGGGGGAGGGGGAGGGAAGAAGCGTTAATGCCCGAGGGTCATTAAGGAAATAATCAATTCCGGTAAAAAAGTAACGTCAATCACCTGGGAAATGATGAAACGGCTCGTGCAATGGTGCACCACCGATTTGTGCATGCCGGCAGTGAGATGAGCCTGCTGTTCTGTCCAAATGGAACGCATCAACGAGTCGGACAGCTGATGGAGGTGGGGCGAGGTGTTCAGCAGGGCCAAATCTCGGCCTGTAAGTTTTCAGCCGTGTCAGTCCGCGCGAAAGACCAACTCCGTTTACGATTAGTCCGGACAATCAGAAAGTAGGACTTTTTCGAGCAGAACACGGGCGGGTTTAACACAGAACAGAAACAACAACAACAACAATAACAAACACACTGAGTTGCAGGGCAGGTCCGGGCAAACAAACAGCCACTCTGCGTCAAGTTCAGCGCGCATCGATAGGTGCCGGCTGTGGTGGGGAAGGAGGAAGTTGTTGGCGATGTGCCCGACGGGGGAGACGACGGCTGGCAAATAGCCTGAGGGAGTTCGGAACTTGTGATGGCATTGCCCGGACCAACGACGTACGTACCCATTCAATGTGAAGACCAATGTCGGACATTTCCTCAAGAAACCGTGTCAAATTCTGATCAGTGCCCAGCGAAAATGGAGTCCACCGCTCTTCCTGCAATTTGCGCAAACAATGAACATAAACAAACCGACGAGTTCAGCATGGTCAACCGAATTTCGAAGCCGGATGGAGTCGAGAATGTTGGCAAAATTTGTTTCCAGCGCACTTTTGAGCGACGGGGCCGCCAGTCTGTTCACTTCGAAGCTCAAGTCCAAACCGATCGGTACGAGTTGGGCACATTTGCTCATCAGAATACGCCATGCGTGACTGGAGAAGAAAATGTAATGTGAAACTGGAGGAGAGTGGTAGCATTACGTGAGCACGGCCATTGTCGGTGCAACTTCGATGACGTGCCGTCGGATGAGGGAGAGCAGCACACTCAGTTCCCGGGAACTCCATGTCAGCACTTGGCAAAGTTGGTCACGATGTGGCGCAAGCTCCTGGCACACCTTGACAGGGAGAGCGTCAAACAAGCCCCCCCCCCCTCCAATAAATGCCTCCAAAATGTCGTTGACAAAAAGTCCGGACACTTGGCGCACGTAGGACAACGGCTCCTCGCTGACGACCAGCTCGCGGGCGGCCGCTCTCAACATGACGCTTCGGCATCGAAGGTAAAGTTCCACCGCGTAAACGGTGCGGCCCAGCGCGATGAGCTGCTGGAACGGTTGCGAGAGCGTCCGGGGAGTGCCGTGGAGTGCACCGCCGGGCCGTTTGATGTCCTCGGTGAGCAGTTCAACGACCTGAATGGGACGGGCAAAGGCATTTCCGGTAAAGGAATCAACAGAACATTTCCAAAAAAACAACAACCTGTTTTTCGATGACTCCAAATTTGGCATTCAATGCGGAATCGTTGCATTGACAACTCTTCCACTCGAGCAGCATTCCGACCGCCTGAAACACATAGTCCACAAACAACATGCACATGGCGTCTCCCCCCCCCCCCCACTCAACCGAACAACCTCGTCCATGTGCCGATGTGAAATCACGTCCTGCAACTCGTTGACCAGCTCGTTAAGCCACACGGAGTCCCCCTCTTCGTGCGCAGTCACTGAACGCTTTCCCTTTCTGCTGCTGCTGCTGGCCGAGTCGCCCGCCGCATTCTCTCCGTTCGCCTCGTCCGCCACTCCGTCATTTGCGGCCTTTGAGTGTCTCCTTTGCTGCTGTTGAGGAACTCGGTTCGCAATGGAACTCAGCAAATTGCGTCGTCGCGCTAACAAACAGGAAAAAAATTCTTCGTTTTGAAAGTCCCCCTCTCAAAACAGGAGTTGCACCAAAACTGGGCTCCGGATTCCTCCCCTCCCCTAAACGATCCCTAAAAAGCTCCCCCCCCCCTAAACGATCCCTTGAAGGGACTCCTAAACGATCCCTAAAAAGCACCCCCTAAACGATCCCTGAAAGGTCCCCTACCTCTGATGGTCGCCTGTCTGACCAATGCCCGCTCCTCCTGTTGCCGTCTCTTAGCCTCCTCCACCGACTCCAGCCATTCCCGCTTCATCCGCCCGTTTTCACAACGCAAAAACATTTGCTCAGGGAACACCAACAACTGGACCAAATGTTGTTCCGTCGAGCTGTTTGTGCCCGAGTCCATCATGGTGGCATTGCCAAAACCTTTGACATTGACGAGGGCCAACGACTCAATTGAATAATTGTGCACCTAAACTGGACAGAACCAATGCGCGGGATGTTCGCCTGAACTGACAAAGGAGAAAGGATGTCGTTGGTGAGCCACACTGCCCGGAGTCGGGTGGCCGACGAGTAAATTGTTGGTGAACAGGACGAGGTAGACGGGGTGCTTTGGCTGCATGGAATCCGGATCCAACAGCATCAACTGGCTTTGAAGCAGCACTCGCTCGTGCTCCCCCATCGAGTTCAAGACGGACTACAGAATGGACAAACTTAGTAGGGTTCAAATGTGCATTGATCCCGCGACTCACGGCCACTCCATCCATTTTCTGCATGACTGTTTGCAGCTGCTGATTCTGTTGTGTGACGCCCGAGCCCGAGCTGTACAGAGAGGCGCTGCAAGACGACCTCTTCTCGTGCCCACTCATGTCCATCAAATTTTCAATCAAATTTTTCTGCTCTGTCAGCAGCGTCGAAAGCTGGTAAATGTCACGCTCCAACTCTGAACAGAACAAAAATGGATGGGCACAATCACAAAAACATTTTCTTAGAAATTCCAAACACAAGTGCTAGCCGTTCACTCGACTTGAAATCTCCTTGGACGTGTCAATGAACTGCTTGTAATGGTCGAACACCACGTCTTTGATCGTCTCGGCAGTGCTGTTGCTCCGTGCCGCCAAAGTTTGTCGCAAATTTTGCAGTGAGCGTGCCTCTTCACCCGTCGGCACGTTGTGCAGGAAGTCGGTGATGACTGAAACAGAACCAATCAATTAATCCAATCAATTAGTGCTAGAGACGCTTCTGTTACATAAAACGTACATTCGGGCGCATTGAATTTGTCCGAAAGAATTTGCTCGGAACCCAACAAATCACCACCACCATCGCCACCACGACCATTATTCAACACCGAATCCACCATTTTGCCGCCTTCAAACAAACACCAATTGAAGCGAATATGCATTTCCTCTCCCTCAAACAGACAAATTGGAATTGTTGTAAAACATGTTAATAGAGCGATAATGACGGCTCCATGTCCAAACAAAGGCAATAAATAGTGTAAATGTATGGATGGACGGCGGTGTGTTTAATGGTTAATTTAGGTAATATAATTATGCTGTTTTATCAAAAGAGTGGCAAACTCAACAACATTTAACATGAAATGCAATAACAAAACTATAAACGGTCGGTTTACGCTGAGTTTGTGTTGCATCCCTCCCCCTCCCCCCTTAAACTCTGTTAAAAATTTCTCGGAATTTTATCACATTTCAGCATCAACCCCCAACAGACAACAGACTTCGAAGAACAACCCACCCAATAAATGTACAACAAAAAGGGGACAAAGTTAGCATCGAAAGAGCGGGACTAATTGCCAAATTCCATCCGGATCACTCGGGCACCGCCGCCATCCGTCGTTGTTAAAGCTGTTCGACTTTGTTGTTGAACATCCGGTGCTTCGGCAGCACGACCGTGTTGTTGGCAGTCATCCTTCTCAATTTGTATCGTGATCACCTGCAGTTCGTACTTTCGCAAAAGTTGTAGCAATTTCTGGCGCACAACATGTCTGAATTAACCAATCAGAGTTCAGTCCGTCCTTTCATGGCTAAGGACAGCGTAAACTCACTCATTTATTTCTGGAAACGCCTGGACGGACATTGAGATAACCTAAAAAACGACAAAACTCATCAGAAAACATGGACATATTTATACAATTACATTTGTATCAGACTTCAACTGCCAACAGTTGAGCGTGGAACAGCCCTGGACACCGTCCAATTGAAGAACCTAAATTGTGGCAGATAAAAGATAAGTTTAATATAAGCCATCAATCACCTCGTTGAACATCTGTTCAAACTTCTTGTCATCCAAAGATTCGGGAACGCTTTGCAACAGAACGGACGCGGACGATTTTAACAGACTAAAATTGAGTCATGTACTCGTTGAAAACGAACCGATCTAGATCATCCCCCGCCCCCGAAAAAACTGACGGAATGACGGAACCGATGATGAGCAGTGACAGAATGAGTGAACACAACGGGTCGACCCATTGCCAGCCAAAGTTTTGTATGAGCAAAGTGCTGATGATCACAAACACCGAGCCGAGCGTGTCGGCCAGAACGTGTAGAAAAACGCCTGCCAAGTGAACACAAACAAAAGTTGTTGTTGAACGCGCCAAGTTCAGCAAAACATTTTCATATGATGTGTACAAACCCTGCATATTTGCATTGCCATGTGAATGTCCGTGTGCATGCGAGTGGCCATGTGCATGGGAATGGCCATGTCCGTGTGAATGATCGTCGTCGCCGCCGCCGCCAGCAGAACCGTGCGAGTGCCCGTGCGAGCCGTGGAAAGCGTACATACCTGCAAGTGTTTGTGACCATTACAATCAACAACAAAATGTGTGTGCATCAAATCGACAAACCGAACAAATTGACGAGAAGACCGGCGACAGCCACAAACTGAAATAAATTTTACAAATTTAATTTTTTTACAATACTTAATTGGCTTATGGTTTAAAATGGCAATGTTACCAAAAGTTTGTCCGTGTGCACATCGGGCGGATCGTAAAGCCGTTGAATTGCTTCCAAAAAAATGAAAAGTGCGATGACAATCTGAACACAACCAATAAAAGTAATCCAAAATCCCTTAGAAAATGGAATAAAAATACCAAAAAGAGGGCGTTGATAAACCCTAAAAATGTAAATTGAAGCATTAAATGTGTCAACAACAAAATAAATTACCTGAAAGAACTTCAACCCGACCATACCCGTAGGAAAAATGACGACTAGCGGACCATCGGGCCATCACCGAGGCAACCTTTAACACCAAAATTCGAGTTTTTCCGCTAACCAAAATGCCACAATCAATTTCATACAAGGCCCATGACCAGCGCTGAACAGTCAAACAGCATGTGGAAGCCATCGGAAATGAGCCCCAACGAATTGGTGAGAAAACCGTAGAGAAATTCCACGCCACAAAATCCCTGAAAATGTTATCCCCATGTGGCGTTCTGTGGCACCGAGCCAAGCAAAAAAAAAAATTACCAAATTCGCGCACAGAAACACAAAAATGCGTTTAGAATCGCCGTTGGCGAGTATTTCACGGAGCTTAAATTGTTAAATAGAATTTCTAAAGTCCGATGACTCACCGTTTCTCGGCAAAAACGAACGAGGGAGCTGAAAACAGAGGAATTATATTTGTGTATACAAAATGGAGAACTGCTTGAAGACCGTGAGGTCTTCTCGAGAAATGCTTCTCCATGGGTGAACAGCGGCATTCCGTCCTCAGAGATGCCAATGAAATGTCCGCCGACAGAGCGACGAGAGTCTTGCGTTGAAGTCAGCACAAACGAAGCTGGAAGAGTTATATGACGGGTAAAGAACAACTCCAACAGAAAATCGATCGGATTGAGTACCAATCGAAAAACAAATGGTGGTGATGATAATGCCGGCACTGATCCCGTGCATTTTGGTGGGTGCCGAGGCGTCACTCCAAAACAAAGACAGCGTCCCGCCAATGGTGAACATCGTTATTGGAGACCATCGCGCAATTGCCATAACTGTTCAGGAAAACAAACGCACATTGCCCACATTTTTTTCGTCAAAAAAAAAAAAACTCGTTAAAGTAAAATTTACAATAAATAGGGTACAAATCGGTAAAAAGGATGGATTTTGTTGACGAAAGCAAAAAAGGAAATTCTCACTAATAATAAATACCTGGATCGGCGACATGCTGAAACAGTTCAAACATGATGAAATCCAACCAAAATTGGTCAACAAACAAACAAACAACCTGAAAAGCGATATTCTCCGCGTAAAAGTCGATGACAACCACAAAAGCAGCAGCAAGCAGAAGAAGTAAAGGGAACTCCAAATACGAATGGATGTACGACTAGAAGAAAGAGAAAACCGGCGGGTTTATTTGATTGAAAAATTCGATAAAATTGCTCAAAAATTCCAAAAATTGTGATGACATCAAAAACCAACCGAACTGAAGACAAACACAAGCACAGCGAACGGAGTCAGCAGCAAAGAGGCGATCATCGACGTCATTGCGTAGAGACGTTTTGGTCCTCCAATTTCAACGGCCAAATGCTTAACAAATATTTCTTCCAAAAATAATTAAATAAATTTAAAAAATACTCGAAAATTCGACTCGTAAATCATGCGTAGAAAAACAGCCAACGACAACAGAAATACACCTCCCTAAGAACGGAATGGAGGAGAATTATTCGAACAATTTGCGTTGTAAAACATACGCTGTGATCAGAAAGTCCGAACCATCCAACGACATGGTAAAACACGTGGTTCAGTCCACTTTGGTGCTTATGAGACTCAGCTAAAAGGAAAATCCATTGGGAATTGGAGGTAATTTTCAAAAGGATTGTAATTGACCTTGGACGATCGAGATTCTCGATCAAAATCTCGATCGGTCCTTGGTCCTAATTAATTAATGTTTCAAAACGTACAGTGATTGGCTATGGCCGAGTCCGAGTCCATTATGAAGAGCACGACCCAACCAACTAATAAGCAAATCAATCCTCGCGTTTTGGCCGCACTGCCAGCCCCGTTGACGATGGACATTAGGGCAATCAAAATCACGCTAAAATGAATGTAACAAAAAGAAGACTGACTCATTTATGGTTCTAAAAATTAAATATTTACGTTGGGCTCTGCTCGAACATGAGTATGCTTCGAAGAGGGCCACAAAATGTCTGAAATGCATTTGGATTAATCGAATAAACAACGCCTTGATCATCATACAATTCCATAAAACCACAGAACTTCAACGAGACATTTGAACAACGACAGTTGGGCAATCCTGACATGCTAAACAAAGGATCAATGACAGAATTAGGGAATGGACGGCGTACTTGCCACCCCCCCTCCGTCCAAAAATAATTAAATTGCTCCCCCGCCCCCCCCCCCCCAATCATTTGAAACTGAAAAGCCATTCGACTCACTCACAAGTGATTTTCGCACGGGTTTTCCGGACGAAAAGGGCTTTTGGGCTGGTAAAAGTACACCGAGTGATCTAAAAACAAAAACAAAAATTGCACATTTGCACTTGTTCAAACTGCATACGAACATTGTGTTCAACAGCCAAAGAAGGCCTATCACATGGACTTGGGTAGCCAAAATGTCGACAAAAAAGACGCCAATGCATCGCAATGTTTTGGAGATGATCAGCACCAAAAAGTACCAAGCAGACCTGAACAAATTATATTCAAGCAATAATGAAGAAGCTCAACTTCAACTCCTCCTCCTCCTCACCTTGTGGACGTTGGTGCAAAAGCGTTCCGATCATCTTTCTTTAAAAAATCATGTGCTAACATTGTGCATGCCTTTCATATGTACGCGTGGACGTGCAGAATAAAATGTTGTTGAGGAAATGAACAAAAAATGTATTTATTCTCTGACAAAAAAAAACAAAACGGTCACACTTTACAGCTGACATTAAACAAACATTTTTATGTCTTAAAGTTGAAACAAAAATAGTTTTATTTTGTTTTAACACACGTTGCCAAAAAATTTTTTTGTTTTTGTGTTGCGCTTATTAATGGAAATTGGCGGACGTTTCGGTCCCGCCGTTTCGGACGACGTCTCCTGCAACACGTAGCCTGACGACGACGCGTCATTTTAAAAGGGGTTGCGCTAAAAGCAGAAACATTTTACTCAACACAGCGGCGGCCGCCCGATTCTGTGGGGCTCCAATTCGAAAAATTTTTAAATTTTTGGCCTAGTGGTCTGTATGCTTGTCAACAAAAAAAAAAGGTTGCGGGTTCGAATCCCCTCCATGCAAATGCTCTTATTTCAGTGAATTGATTCGTCATCCATTAGCCACAAGAGATGGAAGCCAAGCCAATCGAATGCTGATCAACCAGCGAGGGTTATTCGGCTGCCCGCAATTGCTTGGGTCTGACTGAAATGGCGGCCTCCGAAGGGGAGCAAGCAGATTTGGCCGAACAAATTGCCACACATAAACCTGCCAGCAAGCCAAACAAATGATAAATTCAAATAGAGAAAATGTGTAAATTCGAAATGTCGTACATATTCCATCGGAATACGCTTTGTTTTAAGCTGCGAGTCTTGGCATTTCCGAACAAATTCGTTTTCTGTAAAGCATGTCTAAAACTACGGCTTTCGGACTCCGTACAATGCATATGACCCCAACGCTTCCAAATGGAGAGGAGGGAATGCATCCCCGCCGAAGAAAAGAGAATAGTTTTTTTTTCAAGTAACTTTTGAGTTCACAGCGATGGACAAATACAGATTATAGTTTTGAAAATTTATGATTGTTAAAGACAAAGCCACCTTTTCAATAACGTAAAATTTTGATTAGAAATCAGAGGTGTGTGGCTATATCTCGGGTACAAATGATGTACACAAATGTAATGTGAATTTATCTGGCAGAAATCCAGCCGTCTTAGCGATCCTTTACAGCAATGGTCAACAACAATTCAATCAATCCAGATACTGGGCCAGCCAGCGAAAGCCTTCACCATAGCCCTGACGCCGTAACACCGAACACATGAACATCTCCAACGGTCGAGTTGTCAGGTCGGCTCTTGACACTTGCCCTTTACCTGAACAAAAAGAGTCATTTTCAAGTGAACCCATCCATTCACGTCTTCATGTCACCCCCTCTACCCCCGCAATCTTTCAAATAACAAACACACCGGTGCAATATTGCTGAACTCCCAAATAATATTTGAGCTGGTCCTCTCCAAGCGCAGTCTGTTTGTCAATTTTGTTGCCGAGGATAAGCAATGGCGCATTGGCAACCTGCACACGCATATATAGTAAGACATGACTAAAAAGCATTGAAAGGGTGGACCTGTTCGTCTTGCATAAGGCTCCACAATTCCTCCCGTGCCTCCTGAATGCGTTCAAGGTCGGCTGCGTCTACCAGAAAAACGATGGCGTCCAATGCGGGAAAATAACTCTTCCACACGCGTCGGGCCTGCACGTGACCGCCCAAATCGAACGTTGTGAAGCGAATGCCGCCAAGCGAAAGTTCTTCAGAGGTCGGATGGAGAGTGGGCACGTGCTGAGCAATTCGGTCGTCCTTGAGCATGTGGAGGAGCGTGGTCTTCCCGGCATTGTCAAGTCCAAGAAAGACCTGCAAGTTGCGCAATGCCAACTTTTGGTTTTGGGCATTGCCAAAACTGTTCAGCTACTCCCACCACCCAACTACATTTACTTGTTGGCCAAAATTGATCAAAACATACCAACTTGCCGCTTTTCTTTGTCAGGCCCAAATAATTGAGCACACCGGAAAACCAATCAAGAATCCACGACATCACAATTCCTCAAACTTTGACACAATTCTTAAAGAAAACATAGAAAGATTGATTTTAAATGAACGGTATTTGGAAAAATTAACCGATATTATCGTATCTTTCGCAAAAAAAAAATCATTTATTGACAGGAAATACAAAGATTATTTATAAAAAAAATATTCATTTCTTCAATTGATTGTCTCTGCGTGAGGTAAATACGATGCCTTCTCCCTTCGGGCCATTAAAAATCTAAAAGAAAGTGGGAAGCGTGTTATGTGTCAATTATTCAAAAACAAGTTTTTGATTAATATAAAATTTAAGATTCACTCAATATCTCACTCACTTATTTACATTGCTATTCACCAAAATCGCCCACGCAATTCGGGTAGTCGAGTTTATTGCGCTTTTTATAAATGGTGTAAAGAAATTGAGCAGCAGTCTCAGTCGGGTCCACGGGAATCGAATCTAAATGCGTAATACTTCGATTTGTATCTTTAAAAAAATGCAGGTTGCTTGCGATCAGTTTTTTTAAATCAGTTTTCGACATTTTGTTCAAATTCAGGTTTCGGAATCGGACGAAAAAGGGTCAGATTCGTGGAGGGGTGCACAAACCAAAGTATTTATTACCTTCAAAATGTTCATTAATCCCCTCGAGAAGCTGAAACAAAAAACAAAATTAACATGGGAAATATACAATAGTCCGACCAGTAGTGTGTCGACTTCATAATAGGAAATCATTATTTAGCGGGTTTCTAGGGACCCTCCATACCGGGTGCGCGTACCTGTGCCTTTGAGCTAGCACCGGACCGATTTGGCAAATTGAAGAATTTCTTATAACGACGGAGAGCAGTGGCAGAAAGTTTGTCAAATTCTACCTGAAATTTGGATTTTCATTTCACAAAAATCACCCCCCTTTTTTTAAACTTGCCTTAACAGTTTTTTGATGACCATTCCACAAGTTTGACCAATTTTCATCGCAATCAGTTGAGGAGTGTTCGTATCTGTTCTGAAAACAAAATAAAATAATTCAAACAATCAAATAATCTTCTGCACTTGATAGTTCTGGTAGCGGTCGTAGAGATTTTCGAACTGAGCCGAAAAGAGTTGGTCAAAGGCCTTCTCACGCAGCGTCTCATTCGCCTCAGTTTTTTCGTCTTCGCTTGCACGCAAAAATGCGTCCACAAATTCTTGCATGTCCTTGCGTTCGTCCACCTGATGGTTCGCAATGTTTAGCCTGTAAGTCTGTTCATTGAACTTTGGCGCGTTCATAATAAATTTCTGATGCGTTTGACAAATCATTCCATTTTCACGTCTCTTAAAGAAAAACAATAATTAAACAAATCGGTGTTATTCGGGGAAAAAAAGCTTACATTTTCGTATATATAAAAGGGATAATTTTTGCGTTTCGCAACTTGGACGTGCCACTTATTCAAAGGAATATAGGCCAATCTGTTGCATACTTCGAAGGTCGTCCCATCGACCAATTTGGTGACAATTACGCATTTCGCGCTTTCGCTCATTTTAATTTCTAAACCCAAAAATAAAATGCTATAATTACGTGTTTGAGCCATTATAAAATTACGAATGAGGGTGGGGTTGCTACCGCCATTTATTGGGTCCAGTACATCGATTTTTGGCCATAATTGCGCAACTTCACTCAAATTTTTGTGATTTTGGGCCATAAAATGAGAATTGTGGTCTTACATTTTTTTGTTTCTTTTACTTCTTTTTCTCAACGCACGTGTAGATATTTGAATTTGAAGAGGTATAAAGGTAAATCGTGTCAATAATTAATTTTTTTGAACATTTGAATGAAAAGTGTTTTGTCAAGAAAATGGATAACAAAATTCATGCCGCCGTTCTAAATGTTGTAAGTTTGCCTGGAAAAGCTGCATTCTGAAACATTAGCCTTATTATTCATGCTGTTGCTTTTCCTCACCCAAAGTCGTTTAGCATTTGAACATTTTCGTGTCGCGTATCGAGTCGAGAAAATGCCGGTTTCGGTTCTGGCTTTCATGTTTCGGAAACCTGCTGCAATCTCTGATTTTGTTAACCGTTTTGATTATTTAGAAGATTGTTTTATTGCACAAATAACGACAAGAGAAAAAAATGGCCGACGCCGTTGCTCAAGAACAAAAGAAGAAACGCACTTTCCGTAAATTTGTTTACCGTGGAGTCGACTTGGAACAACTTTTGGAAATGAACGAGTAAGTTATTTGATACAATCATTCATTGAAATACCGTTGAGACAATCCGGTTTTTTTTTGCAAAAGGTTATACAAAACAATCTGAATAAGACCTTGTTTTAGACCAAATTCGAACCTCATATACAAATTAAATGATTTTTATAAAATTAGATTTTCCAAAATCAGTTTTGTCCTCAATTTGCATTCCTTTCGTAGGAGGGGACCAGCCCTATTATCCTTAATCCATGTGAAAACATCAGGCTTACACTTTCAGTAAGCAATTCAACCAAATGCTTCCTTGTCGACAACGCCGAAAGTTGAACCGCGGGCTGAACCGAAAGCACAAGTCGTTGCTTGTCCGTCTGCGTAAGGCAAAGCTCAACACTCCCGAGCTGATGAAGCCGGAATGTGTGAAGACGCATTTGCGCGATATGATCGTGCTGCCGGAGATGGTCGGCTGTGTGGTTGGCATCCACAGCGGGAAGGCGTACAATCAGGTTCAAAAATTGTTTATTTTTAATGTTGGTACACAACAACATTTTGAGGTCGAAATCCGCGCTGAGATGATTGGATACTACTTGGGCGAGTTCTCCATCACGTACAAGCCCGTCAAGCACGGACGTCCTGGAATTGGTGCGACGCACAGTTCACGTTTCATCCCGCTTAAGTAAACGGAGAGGCGATTGGAGACCCATCAATTTGTTGAGGATCATCGCTCTTGTTATGTTATTATTATAAAATTTTGTTGGAAGTTGTTGGTCGATTGAAATAGGTGTAGAAAATTTTCTTTTTCCCCTTTGGTGAGGATCGAATTTGATTTACTGTAGCTAACGTGGGGTAATCACTTAGGGGTTTATCTTATACCCCAAGAATGCTTAACTCCATTTTCTGGTTTTTATTGTACGAATGGGCTACAAAAAGGTCACTTTCCGCACAATTTATCATTCCACGATCACTTTGAAAACTGCCAAAAAAGGATGAAGTGGTTTAATATTTGTTTATTTATTTCTGAAGCGTTATTATGTGGAGCTTAAATGAAAATGTTTCCTTATTAGGGCCCTCAGATTTGGCAAATGAAACAAAAGCAAAAGCCCTTTTTGATTGGAGGGGAACGAAGCAATTTATTTGTTCTGCCTCTCCAAAAATGAGGACAAATAATGGACAGACAATCTGCGAGCCCCGATAATGCCACTGACTGATACACCGAACAATTTTTGGAAGATGAGAAATCACAACGACTTTAAAGGGATTGAATGGACTTTCTCTTAAGCATAATCAATGAAATAGCATTCGCATTTACAGAATAGGGATGTAATTGTCAATTTTGGTCCGGTGGCGTTGCGCAATACATTCAGCGATCCAAATGATATTTCGCATTTCCTGCTCCTTCAGCTTTATGAACGCGTAAAAAACGCCGAAGTGGAATTGGTGAAGATAAGCCTGGACATTGAGCTTCACCTGAATAACAAAAGTAATGAATGCACCACACAGCTTCCACACCTCGTGTTCAAAGAATTTGTCCTCGAGCGTCTTTTCACCCGGATTCAGACCGCTGTTCTCGAAGAGCTGCTTGTAGTCCGAGTAGTACTCGCACACTTGCTTCACCTGATCGTAATCGTCCGCCTTGGCCAACCCGGCCAGCCCTTCGGGGAACAGTTTACCGCATCGAGGATATAAATTTGCGCGATCCTCTTTGTTCAACTCGGTGTCAAAACTGTTGATTGTTATGATAATTGCACGCCGATCAGCCTCGAACTAAAAAGGGGGGTTAAACTTTATGAACTAGCCACACCAATTTTTGCTTCTTCCTTTTCAAGACGAATTCCTTAACATAATAATTTTCCCGACACCGTTGGACCTTTCCAAAAACTTAAAAATCCATCCAAATTGTAACAATTTTTTCCCAAAAAAAAACTTACCGCCAAAATTTCGCACATCACTTCGGCAGTTTTACCGCCCATTTTCTTGCAAAGGTTGTAAAAGTCCTCAATGTACGCCTTGTACAGTGTGTTCCGTATGATTTCCACATTCAGCTCGTCGAGGTCCTGCTCACTTATGCAATCCACAAAGTAAGGCGCTCAAACAGAAACCAAATGTTAATTTTGGATATTTATTAATAAAATATTTAATTGATCGTTGAGGCTCAAAAACAAAAAGTCACTAAAACTCAAAAAGTCGTTGAACCGGTGACCAACCGAGGGGCGTGTCGACAAGAACCGCGTTGTACAGTTCGGCCGGATTTGACGCAATGTGAATGGCCTCCATTTGTTCGAAAGAGCCGAGCGGATGACATTTGGAGATCAACTCGTTGATTGGGCGTTGATGGAGAGTACCGGTGATCAGCAAAATGATGTTGTCAATCATGTATGAGTAGCTTAAACAGAACATCAGCTAGTTGATCAACCAAATGCATTTTGAAAAAGCTCACGTGATATAATCGAGGAATGTCGCGAGAGGCTCCAACGAATTGTTGCGCAAATGGGTGAACTCCGTGACCAGCTTCTCCTTCAGGCGCTCATCGATCACCTAAAAACGTATATTTTGCAGTGAATCTTTGATCAGTAAGGAAGCGGAATGCGACCTGAACAGTAATGTTGCCCGGTTCATTGGCAAGAAAATTGCCGTAGTCAGTCGACTGAATGTGCAATTTGAGGTCTGAAATGGGGGAAAAATGATCAATTTATAGAACCAAAATTTCCAAAAGAGCGCAAAAAAGGAAAAATGATGAAAGAAACGCAAAACGCCCGTTATTCGTAGCAATTTTGGGCAAAAAAAACAAACCTTCCAATGTCTCGCATTGAACCAAATTGGAATAATCGGTGCCGGTCAATAGGCCGGATTTGAATCCACGAATTAATGCCTCAAGGTAGCCATGGTCGATGTTGAAAAAGAATTCACCCATTCTTCGCCAAAAATGTTCAATTCTTCAGCCGGTGTCGTGATTTTATGTAAAAATGAAAAATTAGGAATTATCGGGTCGGCCGACCGTTTTTTTGTTGATCTTTAGTCGTTACATTCAGACGATTATAATTTATCAAAACGAATTCTTTTTAAACAGAATGACAAATGAAATGAAATGAGCGCAAAATTGAGTCCCCCATAACTGAGTCCTAAAACGCGTTTAAGAGTGCATTTTTTTTGAAGTAAACCAAACCAGGCATTTTTATAATATCTTCAGCATAAAATGCGTAGTTTTTATTTACAAATGGATAAAGCGGTTTTTATGGCGTTCAGAAAAATGTAAATACCCAAAATCGGAGTTATGGCGCTCTAGACTAGTTCTAGAGTAAAGATTTTAGAGCTTTTAGAATCTAGAGTCTGGTCGCTTTTGGTTGACCCGACCGCGTCCAGCAGGCACAAGACACAAAACACGGCCGGCCGGCCCCAGTTTTGTTGCTCCTTTTTCCTTCTCCTCTGATGATGGTGGCCCTCGCAGACAAAACGCAGGCAGCTGTCTGTGTCTGTTGGCCTTTTCTCTTTTCATTTTCATTTTGTTAGCTCTGAGGAGTTCTTTGAACAGACTTTGCCTTCCTTTTGTCTGGTCTATAACTAATTTCCTTCCTTTTTGTTCCCTCAACGCATTGAATTTCGAAATATACACAATTTAAAACTCACATTTTAGGGCAGAATTTCTATTAGAAAATAATCAACTTTGCTGAAATGGTTGTGCTCTCAACGCTTGGCTCACCGCTTCGTCAGTTTTCCAACGACTTTCTCCTCTTTCGCTTCCAGGCCATTCGTACTTTTGCGATTAAAAAGGAGAGACCGGCGCCAGCGAAGATCCAATTGCCGCCACCCGGGGACGGAATTGGCCATTGGAAGTGTATGTTATTTGCGCATTCTTGACTTTTGACTGCTTTGGTTCAGATTTTTAAGGACAATTTTGGGCTTAACTTGTTAATTTTTACCAAATACACAGATGATACCGGTCCTTAAAACGCGGTCTTGTACAACCATTATTGACTTTTGAACAATAACAAATTTTTTTGTTAGGCCAAGTTTTTGAAAAAGTAACAATTTCGAATTTTGTGCGGCAAACTGCCGTTTTTGTTGTTTTGTCTGCTCATAATTATAATTTCAGATGAGCGTGACTACTCAAATGACACACGCTATTCGAAGTCGGTCAACAAATACAAAATTGGCCAGACTTTCTTCAGGTGAAGCGCGAAGAGAATGATTTATTTGATAAAATTAAATTAAACAAAAACGAATAGCAAAAAATTTGGTTGTTCTTCTTCAGATTCTTCAAGTACAACACCATCCACCACAAAGAATTGTGGGCCATTCTCGGTCTGATGGTAATGTCGACCCTTCTGGTGTTTGGCATTGCTTACGTCAGCATGGGCCGAATCGAACTTTGGTTGGACAGAAGTGAGTGTGTCCCCGGGCAATGCACGCCCAAGGGGTCGCCCCCCTTCCCCCCAATTTGATTTCGGTCAGACAAAAGAAAGCAACTGAACAGGAGGGGGGGGGGGGGTGGGGGGATATTTGTAAAAAAATAAAATTGTCAAACGTTAACGAACTGCTAACTTTTGGGAGAAAAAAAATTGGGGGAGATGTGTACGTACGGTGAATTAACTTTGACCCACCCTCCCCCCCCCTTTGGCCAATTGTATGTCATACTCGGCTTGGTCGACTCCTTGGGCGTGGTCCAAAACGGGCAAACTTTTCCATTTCAAAAACAGGCACTTCAACACCGCCGTGGGATTGGGCGCGAGTGCGCGACAAATACTGGAAATTGCCAACGATTCTGTAAGTAATCCTTATTAATTAGTCCGTCATTTTCTTTTAAAACAATCGTAAAACTTTCACAGTTTATTTCCGGCTGTTTTTCAGTTATGACCCAAACGGTGTCACTCACCTCCGTCTCGGCATGATGGAGCAGCTTCAGGACAAAATGCTCGAGGCTTCCATAGAGCGCGGCACGCGCGATGCAAAAGGCTATTGGGTTGATAAGAAGAAGTGAATGAATCATCATTATATATTAGTTGTTAGGAAAATGAAGCGGATGTTGTATGTTAATCAGTTTAGTGTCTGTCTGTATGTACTCATACAAATGCATCACATTATGATCGTTATTCCATTACGTAAATAAAGCGTACACACTTTGTCCCGCCAATTGCTTTGGCCAACAAGGCTTTTGGGGACCTACGAGTTCAGCTTGGTTTTGGGGTCCCAGCAGTTCCGGAACTTTGATAATTCACTGGGCTCTGGCTGGACGGGGGGGGGGACAAATGGTTGCCGGGCAACAACCAACAAAAAGAAGGCACGGCATTTTCCAGTGGAATTTATTGTGTGCAAAATGGGTGAGGCCGTGGACGACGACACACTGCACACCTCCCAACCCCAACAACGTGATGACCTCTATTCCGGCTTCAATGACTTTGATCATGCTTACGATCTGTTGGAGGTGGGGGAGGGGAGGGACGGAAAGTGTGCACACCGGGCCCCCCATGCCCCAGTCCGACTGGTCCAGGCCGTCCTAACATTTGGGGGACAGGTCCAAAATGTTTAGCTTTTCCTTAATGGTCCCATTGTCCCCCATCGAGAGCATTCGGCGTCTGTTATCAAGCTTGGTTCTGAACTGGTTGAGATTGAAGAAAAGTGTCAGCCCCTGGGGGCTCATGATCAAAATTGCCACTTCTTGCTTTGTGCAGGACGGGTACGGCGATCGCGAGTTTGTGCAGGCGGTGGTCCGTTCCAGTCGGGGCCGTCGTACGGTCAGTGTTCGGCGGGGAGTCCCTGGCAAACAACCGCCCCCCTCAGACAGCCTCTGGCCAACGTCCCCCAACCGCTTCGGCCATTGTGCCACCCGCACCGTTTGCCATGGGCTCCAAACGCACGATGTTGGCCACTGGCGTGGCAAGGCCAACCACCGTCCTTCGTCCGGCACTTTTGTCCCGCGCTCGGACGGGCGCCGCTTCACGCGCTGGCGCTGGCGCGGCAGAGTCCGCCGCGCGTCCAATGACCGCCGTTCGTGGGGCTGGCTACACGTCGGCTGGCAGAAGTTGGCACATCCAAGCGCAAACATTCTCATAGAATTTGGCACAACATTCAGAGAGCACTTTTGAGGGAGTGATTGGTGCGACAGAGGCGCCGGAGGGGACGGACGAGGAGGAGGCACAGGCAGCGAAAGTGAAGAGGCTGGAGGACCAGGCGATGAAGCTGGTCAAGGAGAGTGTGTTGGCCAGCGATGAAAGCGATGCCAAAAAGGTCAATGTGTGAACCCTAGAGGGTTGCGCGGTTTCAGACCGAACAAACCGAAAATTCGATTCGAAAACTGTCAACCCCCCCCCCCCCCGTAAGAGCCAAATTTCATTTCAGATGGGTTACAGGCCGAACATTGGACGATTTTTAAAAGATTTATGCGAAATTTGAAGGCTTTGGACAAGGCGAAAGAGGCGGCGCGCAAATGGCGCGCGGCAGACGCTCTCCGTAAAGCGCAAAGCCCCGGGGACGCCAACATGGACCTTTCCCTGACGGTGTTGCTGTGTTTGGCTCAACAGGTTGGACACGTACATGGCGAAGAACACTGAGGGGCAAAGGCAAAAAAACTCAATCTCAATAAAATTTTCTGACCCGCGACCTCCTTGAACTTGTTGGATGTTCAGAAGCAAGCTAACAACATCCCATCAGAAGCGCTCCAGATTTACTACACGATCATCAAGTGACAGTGCCACTTATTCCCCCCCCCCCTTTCACAATTACCTCCATTCAATAAAGGGACAAATCGTACGTGAATGCCGGCCGACTGAAGGTGAACATTGGAAACCTGCACTTCCGAAAGAAGGACTTCAGCAAGGCCATCAAATACTATCGGATGGCACTTGACCAAGTGCCAAAGGTGAGTAGTGAATGATCGGTTGATCAGAAACAACGGATCAGCAGCAGCAGAAGAGGACCTCGAGGGGACCAACCTTGGCATCGATGACACTTTTATTGACCCTTTTATTGTAGGCACACCAACGGATGCGCACCAAAATTATGAACAACATCGGCGTCACGCTGGTCAAGCTGGGCAAGTACGAGGACGCGCTTGGCGCATTTGAAGATTGTTTGGACGCGGGCGGAAGCTACGGAATGGCACTCAATCTGACATTGGCGGTCCGTTGCAATTCTCGATTTCTTTTTTGCATTGGCAAATGTCGGACATCACCACCACCTTAGGCATACTGCTTGAACAGTGAGGAGAAAATGCGCGAGTCTTTCCAGCGGTTGATGGACATTGGCCAGCTGGGCAGGGGCGACGAAGAGCTCCGGGATCAGCATCAGAAGGAGGTTGTGAAGCAGTACATGACCGGACTCTCTTACACTGTGCAACTGTTTCAAATTCATTTTAACAGGACGACGTTTTGGCTGCCCACCTGTTGAGCACAGACGCGCTGGCGTTGTGGGAACGGCGAAAGAAGCAGCAGGCGGAGCGGACCATTTTGCTGGCGGCAAAAATAATTGCCCAGTCAATTGGACCAACGTCAGTTAAAAGACTCGGGACCGTCTTGGGCCTGTGGACTTCCGTAAAGACTCGGGAAAAAAAGATTGGAAAATACTGCTTGCTTCTTACTCTTTGCCATTTCATTTGCCAGTTTCTCGGAAGGCTATGCCTGGTGCGTGCAGAGCATTCGCCATTCCGTCTACGCGTCGTTGGCCACCGAGTTGGAGATGAACAAAGTGGTGGAACAGCTTCGTCATGGAGAGTTGGACCAGGCGGTGGAGGAACTGCTCGTCTTCAACAACAAAGAGAACAAAGTGGCCAGTGCCGCATCAAACAATTTGGCATTGATCAGCATTTTGGTGCGTCATGTTTATGGACTCTACTGCTGATGTGTTAGTTCGATATTTGGTACACAGCGTGGGGAGGACAGTTTGGAAGATGCCACCCAGTATTGCGAGCAGGCGCTCAGCCTGGACAGGTACAACGCCAATGCGTTGGTCAACCGAGGGAACATACACTTTTGCGGGGACGAGTTCAAGCTGGCTCTGCAGTTGTACAGGTGTTGTGCATGCATGGCGCGCTTAACGCAGCAAATTCCATCCTCCAATCAATAGAGAGGCTCTCCAAGTGGACGCATCCTGCACGGCGGCCGTGTTCAACTCGGGGCTGGTCTACAAGGCACTGAACGAGCTGGAAGAAGCCAAAAAGCACTTCTTCCAGCTGAACGAAATGGTTTTGCACAATGAACAAGTGCTCGTCCAGCTGGCACAAATGTTAGCAAAAAACATGAAGATAAAGGCGGTGCGTTTTTGTTGTATTGTGCATGTGTGTGTTCAGCTACGAGCAGCAAGGAAACAATGCGCAGGCCATCGAGCTGTACACCCAAGCATCGTCCATTTGTCCAACAGACCCAACTATTTTGGCACGCCTGGCCAACCTTTACGAGGCGGAAGGGGACAAAGGGCAGGCATTCCAGTGCCATTACGATGTGCGTGGGTTGGTGGACACGCCGGGGGGGGGGGTGTCCGTCGATGAACATTCATTTGAACAACAACCATTCAAAACACACAGAGCTTCCGCTACTTCCCGCCCAACATTGAAGTGATCCGTTGGTTGGGCAACTACTACCTGTATGCCCAGTTTGCGGAGAAGGCGGTCAGCTATTTCGAGAAGGCGGCACTGATGGAGTTCGTCGTCGCCGGGGGGGGGCAGGAACGGCGCCCAACTCGTTCCCCTTTTTTAACTGGACACGCCCCACTTTATCCCAACTCGTTCACTCCCCCACTTTATCCCAGCTCGTTCAACTCCAAGTAAAGAGAAAATAAAAAGGGGAACGAGTTGGGGGTTTTTACTGAGCGGCAGGGTCCCCCGACATTGAGACTGACCGAATGGGGCGCGTTCAGGCCAAACAACGTGGAGTGGCACTTGCTGATGGCCAGCTGTCAGCGCCGGGCGGGCAATTTCCAACGCGCCGTCGAGCTGTACAAGGAGACGCATCGCCGCTTCCCGAACAATTTTGAATGTTCGTTTTGTCCGCCATTCGCGCGACATTTGTCCAAGAAATTTCTGTGTGCTGTTGCAGGCCTCAAGTTCCTTGTCCACCTGTGCAAGGAGTTGCGAATGTCGACGGAGGAGACTGAATACGCGCAGCGATTGGCCAGACTGGAACGGATTGGCCAACTGAAGGCACAGCGCGAGTCCGACTCGGCCGGGGCGAACAAGTTGTCAATTGCAAAATCCTTAGTCCTGCTGCTGGTGATTGGGAAGCTTTTAGTAGCGCTGCACGAGAGTCTCGGTCTCGACTCGAGAAAGTCTCGAGTTTTTTGAGTCTCTTTATCGAGTTTTGGGGCAAATTTTGAGTCTCGCGCATCACTAAAAGCTCTTAGCCTAAGGGGACCGATCCAATCGGGCAGGGCACCCCCCCCCCCAATTCATTGCAACAAACACTCCGACGAGTGTGCCGTGCCGTGCCGCTGCATTCCTCCCTCTTTCAGCAGCAGACAACGCCTCAACGAGTCGATGATAAGTCCATCCGGCAGCGGAGTACGTCTCCAGCAATCGTCAAATGGTTTTTTTTTTTGGGGGGGGGGGGTCAAAGAATTGAATTAAGTCCAACCCAAAAAAAGGCAGTCGACCGGCTTCCTCACGTCGCAACAGTCCAAATACTGCTCAAAAAGCACTCCAGCTGTTGGAGGGCGACCAGCACTTTCAAGCGACACGACGCAACATCAGTGCGTCCCTCCCCAATTTTGTTTTTGTTGAAAATTGGCCATGGACGACCCGGTGAATCAAATATTTGAACAATTATAGCGGCCGCCGATTTGGTTTGGAAGAGTCCGATGACAGCGCAAGCGGCGGCGGCATCGGCACGGCCGATGACCGGCATACGGCGCGGGACGGGCGCTGGGGGAGGAGGACCAACCGATGTTCGAAGGCGACGAGGGAGGCGAACTGTTGCCGGACTGACTGATCGGAGAGGGTGGGGGGGGCGTAATGGGGCAAACAAACATTCAAAATTGGAAGAACCTCTTTTTTTTTTGAAAAAAAAACTATTGAAGTTGATAAATTGATCAAGCAAACAAACAAACAAAAATATATATAAAAACAACGTTGTGCGTCCCCACAAGTTCTTCCCGTTCGCCTATGTGCTGCTCGAGCCACCCGGAATTAGGGGCTTTCCACGGCCGGCCTTCAAAAAGCAAATGTTTAAGTTGAGGAGGAAATAAACAGAAACAATTTACCTTTTTGAACTGCTCGAGATCCTTCTTCTTCAATGTACTAAGAGATGGCGGAGCGGAGGCGGAGCGAACTCAAAATGATGGATTTTGTTGATTTAATTAAACTCTCTTATTGAGTTTTTTCTTTGGGTTTCTAACAGTGTTCAGCCGGTGTAACGCTCTTCCAAAATGCTGTACTATATATTCCGAACTTCTTGACCCCCCTCCCCTCGGGGAATTCCATGTTTTCGGGCCAAACTTCGTGGCACACGTCTTGAGCCAACTGCCAATTCGACACAACACTCACCTTCCTGGAAGTCCTTTTTGATCGCGGACAGCTTCATTTTGGGCAATTGCTGAAACTCTTTTGACGGCGGAGGCGGCAGTTTGAGAATTTGTTGTATCCGGGGGGAGCGGAAAAGCAGCGAGAACAACAATGTGATGCTGTTGCTGGTGCACCAGTAGAGACAGACAGCCTGCCAACATATTCATTGGTCAATTTTCACAAAAACAAATTATGCGTTTAGCCCTCACTCGACATACTCCCCGCCCCCCTCACGCCATGAAGAAAGTGTTACATAAAAAAACACGGTTTGAAGACGTACCGATGTGAAATGGTTGGCACTGAGGAGAAGAACCAACGGCAAACCGTAGAGCATGCCGTACTTAACCAGCTTTGGCATTGTCGCAAGGTTTCCAGCCTCAATGCCAGACTAAAAGCAGTAAATGGTGTTAATGATGAAGCATGCGCGCATGAGCAAAGAAGCTGTGTCATGCACAAAGTGTCAATAATTGTGTGTTTTAATTTCCGTTTACGAATTGGTGTCGTTCTCTGCCCCATGGCCCAAAAAAATTTCGGAGGAGGGAGGACATGACCACCCCTGGCTACGGGCCCCTGACCCCTGCATGACAACAGCCTGCTGCAGCACATATGCATGCTGTGCAAAATTCGTACCACCACAAAGTGCTGAAACTGACCCTGAACACCCAATGAAGCGTCGTGGCGGCATATATGGGCAGCACCCAGTACGGGTCGCCCACGGTGAGGTTGGAGAACCAGGAGAAGCCCTCCTGCTCGAAGCCGGGATATTTCGAATTGGCCAACCGCTTCAATGAACAGAACATGGTCATGAACACGGCACCGTTCGCAACCATCATCGGCAAATGCTTGAACACGTTGATGCCCTGAAAAAGGCCTGTTGAAAGCAATGCACAAAAACGGAACCTTTTTACTCATAAAATCCTTCTGCTCCCAAACAACTTGCATCGCTGAAAGAAAAAACTCACATATTTACAAAATAAATAAATAAATAAATAATAGAACGAATTTTAAAGCGTCCTCAAAATTTGAAGCTTTTTGGGTAAATCCAAGACACGGTAAATTTGCTAACAATAAAAAGGCTTTATCTTCCAAAAGTATGGCAGAGGGAAGCGCTGTGCGCGCGTACTCACACAATGCGTTGTTGCCCTCGCGTTGCGCCTTTTGCATTCGTTCACTGAATTCAAGCAGTTCAGGACCGTATTTCTGCTGAATAGCCGTCAACCGACGCATTTGCAACGGAATTGGGAAACAAATCAGTCGCAGAACAACAGTGGCTAAAAAATAAAAAAAATGCGTAGACCGGCGGCCGCATTTGCGACTCAACAGCAAGCAGTCCATCCCCCCTCCCAGGGATGAATTAAATTTATTTGGCAAAATTTTTAAAAATTTTGCCGTTCGGCCGACACCCACCCCCACCCAAAAATTGGCAACGAGTTGAGTGTGGAGGTGTCCCACAATTTACGCGAACTTGCCAATAACGATTGTGCTCCACCAGGGTATGTCGAGTGCAAAGTGCGAATATTCTAAGCCCCAACGCATCCAACTGGACGGTTTCCACCAGCTCCACAAGCCCAACTCGTCCAGCACACTGTGTCCAGTGCGTGCCAATTCCTCAATGGACGGCGTGTAGACTGGAATCGGTGCCTCTGGCACCAACTCTGCCAATCGTGAAGGCAATTCGCGCAAAAATATGTCGCGCGTGCACAGATAGCGTACACTTTGAGAACTTCTTAACACAGATCGACTCCCAATTGCAATTGTCAAACATTTTGTAGTCAACAACATTGCGCTAAAAAATGAAGTTTGGAATCATTAATGGTTAAGTACAGAGACAAAAGCGGCAGTGGCTACCAATTAGATTAAAATTCTATTCAAATAGTTTTACAAATTAGCAGTCTGGTTACATATTTGTGTACAACTAAAAAGCTGGCGACCCAAAGCTCGAAGGTTTTGAAACTTTTTTCAAAATAAACACGGGTCGGGCACGAGTTTCAACATTGAGCTGGGAAAACCCGGGCCCGGGTCATTAGAACTGAGTTTTCCGAGTTCTAAACAAAAAAATTCAACAATTTTTGGAGGGTCTTACTTGACCGATTTAATTAGTGACAGATCGCCAAAATTTTAAATGTTTGAAAATTATTTTTGAATTTTTTTTAAACAAAAATTAAAAATTTTCTAAACCAAACAATTTTATGCCATTTGTTGAGGCCAGAGTTATGTAAACGGGGCCGAGGCTTGTCGGATTTTTATTCTGCGAGAAAATTTTTCGGAAAAAACACGGCTCCAGATGCTGCGGGCCAGGGTGTCAGAAAACCCCGGGGTTTCCGGGCTATCCGGTTTTTTGACCCGGACTCGGCCAGGGTTTCACTAAACTAAAAAAACCCGGGCCCGGCTTTTTCAAAATCCAGAGCTACTATTTTTTTCCCTTTATTAGTCTTCCAAATCTAACGAGGCTTATAATGGCTGATTAATGCTTGTTTTTACACTTACAAATTAACAAATTTTTAGTTGTTGACGATATTTTATTCAGATAAAATGGAACTTGAAAACAAAGGTGCTGAAGCTGTGGTCCAGAAAATTTCGCTGAACATTCAACAATTAAGCCAATTTGGTCGGTTTAAAACTGCAATTTTTTGTTTCTATTTTTATTTTTAAGTTCAAAATTTGAATCAATTGATCGAGAAAATTGGCAGTGCCGAGGACAATGATCGGACGCGCAATGCCACCAACGATTTGTTGCATAAAAGCAACGAACTTTCACACACCACCAACCAAATGCTTAAGAAATTGCTTGCCGATAGTAATGCCAATGTATGAAAAAGGTCAATTGAGGACATTGAAAATGGACAATAATTTAGAGAGCAGTTCGAGTACAAAGCGAGCGGTTGATGAACGATTTTATGGGTAAAAAATTGGGAAAATTTTGAAATTGCCCCTGGCGCTTGCCCTCACCAAATTCTCAACAAAAAACGTCAAATTTATGAGCCCCCCCCCTCACGAAAAAATCAAATTAAAAGGTTATACCTTTCGGCAGCTACTAGTAAGACGATTTAAGCAGGGATACCTTTTAATTTATCAAAAAAGGAATGCGCAAGACTTTTTTTTCGCTTTTTTTTTTGTTAACATCTGATTCAAATCATCATTGATCAATTCCATTATTTTTGTATTTATTCCCCTTCATCATCAACAAATTACCCCCCCCCCCCCCATTTTCCCCTCCTCGTTGCTATGCACGGGTTGAAAGTGTGTGACAGTTAGACCGGAATTAAACCGAACAGAGCGCCAAATTTAAGGACTAACAAATTGGCCAGAGTTTTTTAGGGGTGCTCAATCGCTTGCAAGCATCAAAGCGAAAAGCTGCCGCACGGGAGAAGACCCAAATTCGGAGTGTGACGGTGGAAGATGAACAGTTACATGGACGCATGGGCGTTGATGATCCCATCCAGATGAGACAGTTGCAGCAACAGCACCGCATGAATTTGGACGAGATCCGCGAACGTCAGCAGGTAAACACAACGCGAAAAGCAATCGCTGCGGGGGATTGTTGCTGTACAATAAAATCTAATTTTTTTCACCTTAAGGCTCTTACCGCGTTGGAACAGGACATCGGTGACATCAATCAGATATTCAAGGACTTGGCTCACATGGTGCATGACCAAGGCGAAATGGTGGACAGCATCGAGGTCTTTACAATTTTTATGTAATTACGAAGAAGAAGAAAAAATGGGGGGGGGGGGCGGGCCCGTTCAATGACGGACTTTCAAATAAAAAATGCCTTTAGGCGAACATTGAACACGCCAGCATTCATGTGCAGCAAGCGCACACAAATGTTACCCAAGCAGTGCATTACCAGACAAAGGCACGACAGAAAAAGTTGATGATCTCCGTGAGTCCAAAATTTTTGTTTTGTTTGTCCAAAACTTGGAAAATCGTGCACAAAGTTTTGGTTTAGGCTTTCTGCTTCATTGTTTTCCTGGTCCTGTTTCTGGTGCTTTACCTGTGGCTGAAGCATTAAAATACCGGACTTTCCCATGGAATTTGTCACAACAAAATATACACAATACACGAATGTGTCATTTTATATGGAACTGGAACGAGGGGTTCGACCAGTATATACTTAATTAATTAATTAATCAATCAATCCCTTGGTTTGTGCCCACATAATATTAGTAGACACCTCCCCCTTTTTTTGAGTTTTTGACGAGCCGACTTTTGAAATTTCAAGCCAAAAAAATCGTTGTTTAATTTCAATTTTTGTTTTTGCTTATTGGTGAGATTTTCACAAGTACAGTTTGTCAAGAGCGAGCGCATCTTCCATTTTTATATTTTCATTCAATTTTGTAGTCCATTTATTCATTTTGCATCCGTCAGAGGCTGGTTATACATTTTACTATTGACACACACCCTTTTTTTGTTGGATGATTTTTGGTTGAGAAAGTGTCCTCTGATTGGTCCAGAGAAGTCACAACGCAATTTGCTTCCTCTTTATCATATGACGCGCAGACCGAAGAAGAACCAGCGGGCGTACGCATGGGCCAAAATGATTTTTGAGAAAAAAAAAAACCCCCAGAGGGGAGACACCCTTAAAAAAAATCGGGAAAAAAATATACACCCTTAAAAATTTTTTGAAATTAATCCCCCCCCCCTCCGAAAATGTTTCCTGCGTACGCCCCCAACAATGACGCCAAACTGTCCAATTGCTGCGCATCACGTCACCCTTTCGTTTGTACTCTCTGTGATGGTTTCCCCCCAAATCCCTGAGATCTTTCCTCCTCCAATCACAAAATTTATACGCAACACATTTATAACTAAAAATACAATACATATCCATAAAGCTCGCTTAAACATAATTTGACAATGTGTGAGACCACCTAGCATATAAATGTGTGAATAATAATATAAATAAGCATTCAAATGCGACAAAAATGACTAAAGTGAACAGAAAAAGCAATAATATTCGGCTTAGTTTTGGGGGCTGTTCAACACTCATATTTGCCCTCCGGGTGTGATCACTGTTTTAATTAAAACAATTTATGGCATTTTTAAACAAAGGAATTTGAGTTTTTCCGGTTTGAACAGCCCCAGGGGGGCTTTTTGTTCACGCTTATTGCAAATGATCGATCAAAGTGAATTTTGAGTGAGAGAGTCTCTGTCCAGCGCGCGTTGGCAATGTGTTGGCCGTTCTTTTTTTTTGATGGGTTGCAGACCCCTCAGGGGACGCCGTCCGCCGGCTTCCCATTTGTCAGAGGCTTTTCTCTCGCCCCGCCCTCCTCGTCACTTTTGTTCCTCAACACCTCTTCTGAAGAATAAATGTTCAAAAAAAAGCCTCGAAATTTGAGTGCGCAAGATTTTGACCATGAAGTGCGATTCAGCAATGGTCAGCCCGGAATTGGCCAAGCCCGAGCACCCAAAACTCCGGAAATCCCGTTTTCTGGAACGTCTGGACACCGAAAATCCCGGGTTCTGGAACGTCTGGACACCGGAAATCCCGGGTTCTGGAAGGTCCGGTTGGACCTCGAGTCATGATGGCCAAGCACTGGTCTATGACCAAATGGCCAACCAACTCAAGCAGTAAACCCAATGTTGAAAAATGCGCCTACCGTTCAGTGCCCTTTCACGCCATTTTGCTTTGTTTTCTTGCAAATGTCGTGTCCACGGGCACGGGATGTCCAGCTTGCCAAAATAGTTGATCGGAATTTTGCGGACCGACGTGAGGGCGCCGGGGGCTGGCGATTTGCTATAATGTGTATGGTACGTATGTACAACAACGGATTGGCAAGCGGAATTAATTGTTTGGTGTTGAACACAAAAGTGTTCAGTCCCAACATTAATTAGCCTACAGATCGGGCGGCAACGGGGACAGCGATGTGGCGGACGCGCTTCCGTCGTCCGGCCCGCCATGGTGGGCAGTCGGTGGGAACAGACAGTCGGTGGTCGGCAAGGACACCAACGGCTCCACCATTTTGACCAACATTTCGCCACAGACGACCATTGTTGGCTGTGAGGGGGGAGAGGGGTAACGGTACGTCTTGACAATGTGCGTGTGAAGTACACCTCGACAATGAAGTCGATGAAGCCAATTTGTGAGTCGGCCACGTGCACAGTGTGCCGGTCACAGAGAGGCGAGTAGGGAAGCCCCATGGACGCCTTGGGGGACAGTGAATTCATTCCCAACGGGGAAAGTAACCGCACCTCCAAGTCACCCTGGCGGAAGAACTCCTCCAGCACGCCCTCCGTCCTTAAACAGAAGCAAATCCAAATCCTAATTGAATTGTGTTATACCCACCATCGATGGTGCAGCTCCCATGGCTTTGAGGCATGCGATCTGAACGGGAAAGGGGAGGGGGAAGTCAGGACTGAACGGACGCCATGGCATCGCTTCTCTCAACAAACTGGTGTTGTTCCGGTGATGAGCCCCGGTATCCGGAGCTTGGTGATTAACCCCGGTATCCCCGGAGCTTCCGGTGATGTACCCCGGTATCCGGAGCTTCCGGGGATGAACCTCGGGATCCGGAGCTTGATGATGAACCCCGGGATCCGGAGCTTCCGGCGATTAACCCCCGGTATCCCCGGAGATGTACAGTTCCAATCTGAATCCTATCCCATGCCGTCCCATGCATCCCAACTGACATGTCACAAGCGTGCACAATCAGACAAAGCGCCTTCATTTTGTCGATGCCCTCCGGCAGCGTCAGCATGTTCTTCATCGTTTTGATTTGCACAAAGTGCGTGGACATGTCGGTGGCCAACTGAACGATTTGTTTTTGATGGCGGTTGGGGGGGGAGTTTCGATTGCTGAGAGGGGAAAGGGCACTGTCCACTCCGATAAACTGACCACAATCTCGATGATCATGGTGCGCATTTCACTACAAATTGTGGGCCATAACCAACAAATTGAAGGCGTATTCCGATGACCCTACCGATGTTCGTCCTTCGTCAAACGGTCGAAAATGTTCTTGTCATCATCTTTCATCAACCGAAACACGGAGCTGGCGTGGTGGTTCTCCAGCACACTCCGATCATTGTACAGCAGGGCAAAATTTGAGCTTAAAATGGGGGGGGGGAGTGATCGGTGGATGAAAAACGAAGAAGAAATGAAATGATCATCAACGATCCGTCTGTCCATGTTTCAGCAGTGAGCATCAACCAACCAACCGACCCGGATTGGATGTGGAAGTTGTTGGTGTGACCGGTGTGCTCGTAGTCGTGGATGAGCGCTCCGAACAGGACGGCCAACATCTCCAGGTCGGTCAGAGTGCTCTGACGAATGAAAAGACATCATGGTGTTCAGCTTGCTAGATGTTCAACACCAGAACCCCCCTAACAACATGCCCGTTAGATGGCTTCGTTCTCCTCTAGGGTTGGCGGTTTCAGACCGGACCGAAACCCCGAGAAATTTCGGGTTCGGTTCGGTTAATCGAATCGTTCGGTTTCGGTTAACCGAAAGAAGTGCCAGAAACTGCCAACCCCCGGTTAACTGAAAGAAGTGCCAAAAACTTCCAACCCCCCCCCCCCCCTCCCCCGAGTCTCCCAGCACACCGCTAGCCCCGTCTGGGACAGCATCCAATGCGATGTTTGCGTCACATCGGCCGCATGGATCTGAAGAGTGACAAACAAACAAAAACAATCATTCCCCCCGCCAAATAGTGCCGTGCCGTGTTGTGGTAGGGATTGTTGTGCTTGGAGTAGCCCAATTCCAATGCCAACAAAAAGTTCTCCAACACTTGGACATTAATCTGAGAAGAAGCAACAAAAATGATTGGAGTTGATTTTCGACTCGTTGAAAACGCACTTTGAACCGTTCTAAGAACCCGTAGCGATTGAACAGCTCGAACCCGACGTACTTCAACGAATGCCCGTTGGTCACCTCGTTCAGGTCGAACGTGTCGAAATTCCAATTGTTCGCTTGCTGTTAAATTGCGTGCCGATAAAACAAACAGAGAGAATAATTTTGGACAGCATCAAAACTGACCCTCAAATACGGCAAGTACTCATTGGGAATGGGAGCCTAAAATGTGAAAAAGTCGCAAAATTATGAATTGAACCCCCTAAACTCGAACAAAATTCGAACCCGCTAAACTCGAACAAAAATTTTGATGCGCGCCCTGCCCGTGCCTATGCTAACTTACTGACCAGCACGGTCTGCGTCCGACGATAGATTCTGCTTGGAACGGCACATAATTACATGGGTTGAACCGTGGCAATTTGTGTTAACCAACTTTTCAAAGAAAATGCCGGTCCGGATGGCATTCGCCACCGATTTGAACTTGGGCTTTTCCCTCCGCGTCTGCACCGCCTGGCGCGTGAATGTTGCAGTCAGCCATTCGCGCACTTCGTCGGGCACCGCCTCCGGCGTCACCTCCGCCAGGTCGTCGTCCTCGTCGCAAATGCGCCTGGGAGGGGGCGACGAGTTCGAGACGTATTTATTAACTTTGGGCGGCGGGCGGCCTCCTACCGCGTCTCGTCCATATAGGCCGTCTCCAACACGAGCGCTGCATATTCAATGTTCCGCTTCAGGTCCTCCAGGGACAGCTGACCGCTGTTCAGCTGGTGCAGAACGTAGCGCAATCTGAGAATAGGCCCCGCGGGGGAGCTCAGGTACAATTTGTTCTTTGCTGACCAAGTTGATCGCCCCGGGGACAATGTGATTGGGACATTGATCAACGCCCCCCCCCTCCGCTAATCGATGCTAATTATTCGTCCATTCTTCACACGCCTCAAGCGCAATCTGAGAATAGGCCCCGCGGGGGAGCTCAGGTACAATTTGTTCTTTGCTGACCAAGTTGATCGCCCCGGGGGCAATGTGATTGGGACACTGATCAATGCCCCCCCGCCAATCGATGCTAATTATTCGTCCATTCATCACACGCCTCAAGCGCAATCTGAGAATGGGCCCCGTGGGAGGCTCAGGTACAATTTGTTTCTTTTTGACCAAGTTGATCGCCCCGGGGGCAATGTGATTGGGACACTGATCAACGCCCCCCCCCGCTAATCGATGCTAATTATTCGTCCATTCATCACACGCTCACCACAGTCATTAACCAACCAATTACATCAACCACTTTCACCCACAAGCGCATGATTGTAGACCAAAGCACTCACCTGCAGGCGTGCTTGCGCAACACCAACTGGTAGAAGCCGTACTGATCCCCGATGATCATCATGTTGCCAGTGATGAGGAGGGAGGAGGGAAACGGAAATTGTGGATTTTGTTGGACTGGGTGCTGTGTGTGTGTGTGGAGGAGAAGCTGTTGGGGAGGGTCTGCCGACCGTTTTAGAAAAATCAGACGAAATGCCCGGAGGGGAGGAGAGACTGCCCCGGAGGCGGCGCACAAATTTTGCCGGCAGATTCTCTCAACCTATTCACGTCCATGCCTTTGTGGATGCCGCTGCACACTTTCAACCCGTTGCCCTGACAACACGCGCGTGGTGACATTTCGAGAGAAGAAACAGAGACAAAAACGCCGCCGCAGGGGACGAGGCGGGCGGGGGGGGGAGGGGGAGGAAAGTTTGGGGCATTGGGAAGAAGCCAGCAGGAGAAGCAATGGAACACTTTTGGGCAACACAACATCCCCCCCCTTAGGGGCTTTTCTACTAACGAAGCTTACGATGACGCTCACCTGAGCGCCAGGTCACGGATCAGTTCGGCATTTGCCTCCACGCGATGTGTCACGGACTGAGAGCGGCTCAGGAAGGCGCTCATCGGAGGCGACGGGGGTGCCAATGCCATCATCGCGGACCGCTGCTTCAGCTCGGACGGAGACAGCGGGTGCCGTCGATTTCGCGCCATGCCGTTGGCCATGGACGGGGCATGGCACCGTCCATTTTGGCCAAGTTGCTGAAAGACCGGCAGGAGGGATGCCAGAGTCATCCGTGGACGCCACTTGGGCTGGCATGGCGGGAAAGGGGGCACAAAGGCGGACGGGCTCGTCCACGGAGGGCATTTTTTGTCGGGGCTAGACGTGGGCGGCGGACGAGGCCGACGTGGGGAGCAGGACGGCATCGGCACATTGGGAGGACGAGAATGGCTCATTGGTTTCATGTCGCCGTCGGCGCCGGGATCCATTTGGGCTGCTGGCGGAGGAGAATTGGCGACTCCGACCGTGCCATATATTTATTTGGGGCTAATTTGAAGAGGTATTTTTTGGCAGAGGACGGGAGGACTGATTAGCACAACGCCTGGGGGGAGGGAAGAGGGTACTCCGTTCGTAATTGATGAGGTTGGGCCCACCCCCCCCCCCCGGTTCATTGTATTAGGGATGCGAGGAGGGGCTGAAAAAGTGAAGAACAAACAACTTGAGGGTGTTCCCCCCGCCCCTGCGGCGTTCTCTGAGTTTGGGGGGGCTTTGCCTCCGTGTTCTCCCGGGGGATTTGGACGCGGCGCTAGCCTTTGGCAATGGCGGCGGCTTGTGCCTGTTTTTTGGGGTTTTTTAATTATTTGGTCAAATGAATCCAACGGACAAAGAAAGCGCCGCCGGGGATGACAACGTCCAGGCCACTCAAAAACATTTAAAAGCAATTGACTGTGTCCCATTCAAATCCAATTCATTTTTCAGCACACTTTCCAATCAAATTCCCATTTCCCCCTGAGCGATAAGAGCAGCACAAACAAACGGAAACAAACATTTCTCAATCATTTTCGCAACAGTCAGAGTCCCACCGATCGCCATCAATCAGTCAAAGGACCAAAGACCAATTAACAAAATCAAAATGCCGTCCGTCCAACAGCAAACGGACCGCGAAGCAAATCTCGGCATTTTTTGTGTCCGATCGATTCTACGACCAAAAGCCAAATTCCCGACTTTCTCCCTCTCATTACATACAAAGATGGCACGGCACGCACAACCCATCGTTTACGTAAAGCCCCCCCCCCCCACTCACTTCTCAACGGCATCCCCAACCATCCGTCGCTGTCTCTCCTCCTCCCCCGGGGCGTCGCTTTCCGCCACAGTGTCCGTTTCGCCGCTGCTTTTCTGCCGTTGGAACAGTGCCGGAATGAAAGCGCTGACACTTCGACTCCCGCGTTGGCCTGAAAAGTTTGTGGCGTCGCCGGGTTGAGTTTTAAATATTGTTGGCATTAAGTTCAAAGAACTGACCGCCGACTCCGATCATTCCGAGAAGGGAGGGCCGTTTTCGACGGGTGCCACCGCCGCCTCCGGTGCCGCCTCCGGTGCTGCCCTCCCCCCCGGCGGTGGAGGAGGCGGCCGACGAGTCGTCGCTGACAAAAAGTGACGCCACTCGGCCAACCACACTCATTTTGGGCCGTATTTGGGGGGCGGGCGACGAGCTGAGCAAATTGGGCAGTGCCGGCGGCGGCACTTTGCCGGCCAACGAATGGGAACGGCGATAAAGACGAAAGTTCTGCTGCTGAACAGCGCCCTCCTCCGCCTCGCGCTCGGCGGCGCCACGGCTGTTCACTGCCAAAGAAAAGGAATGGTCAAAAACGATGGCACATTTTGGGCGGCCCGTCTTTCAACAGTTTGTACACACAGTTTCTTGGCAAGAAAATCCATTCAAATTTTTTAAATTTTAAAGGGTCCCCTGCTGGCCTGTGCCAAAGTGAGCTTAAAAAGGCTTCGGCAAATTTAGGTTGGTATTGCACCACACCAGGGCCCACACCCATCTAAAATCATAAAAAATTCGTCCCCTGGGGGGCTAATTGAAAGATTCAAATTTTAATTTATTAGAAAAAGAATGAGTTTAAGTTCAAATTTCTCGAAGTGAGAAAGGGTTGGGGACTTCTTCAGAGATTGGGCAGGGTTTGTGCCCTCGGGCAAATTCACTTTTATTCGCATGTCCGCTAAATGAGTGGGGGGGGGCCTTTTGCCGTTGGGAAAAGCGGGGGAATTGCCTCTTTCCCGCCGGCATCTTTGTGCCAACCCTTCGCTTTGCTTTTATGTGCCGCTCACTCATCGAATTTGGGGGGGGGGGGGGGGGGGGACAAATGGAAATGAGTGAAAATGAGCGAGTTGGACGCAACAAACACTCATCCCCCCCCCCCTCCAATCAGTGACTTATGGGGTACAAAAAGCACCAATCATTCCCCCATCCCCAGGTGCCAAAAAGTCAATTCCCCCCCCCCTCTCCTCGGGTGCCAAAAAGTCAATTCCCCCCCCCCTCTCCTCGGGTGCCAAAAAGCACCAATCACTCCCGCCCCCGGCGCGAATTCCCCCTCGCCCCCTCCGGTGCCAAAAAGTACCAATCACTCCCGCCCCCGGCGCGAATTCCCCCTCGCCCCCTCCGGTGCCAAAAAGCACCAATCACTCCACCTCCTCCGGCGCCGAATTCCCCCTCGCCCCCTCCGGTGCCAAAAAGTACCAATCACTTCCGCCCCGGTGCCTATTCCCCCCCTCCGGTGCCAAAAAGCACTTAATCATCACCCCGACCTTCCCCCCCGGCCCCCACGTCAATTTACCGTCCACAATGTATTCGGTGTCCTCAAATTTGAGCGCAAAACGATGCTGTCCCTTCGCTTCCATTACACATTTTGACGACGAAACTGTGGACGGAACGGTGGCCGAATCGGCTAACTCTTTTTGCTGCCGCATTTGTGACGAGGCCGCCGCCGCCTCCTCGCCCCTTCGCCTCCAAATCATCTGAGGACGAATGAAAGTTTGGCATCCAAAAAACGAACCGATCAAAAGGTGATCGGACTGATTGACAATTTTCACTCTTTCCGATCAACTTTTGTTTGTTCCACAATTTCCGAGTGTTTCCAGACTCCCGAGAAGCGCTCGAGGGGCACAATCCCTATGACATGGCCCACAAATCTCCCATATTCGTGATTGGGCTTTTGTGCTCGTTAACAACCAAAACGCTCTTTCAATAGTGTCAAATGAGTTTCGATCGACTAAAGCCCGGACCGATCAAAGTCCGACCGATCGAAAGAAAGTGTCCCCCAAGTCCGGGCTTCAGTTTCAATAGTACCGCGTCTCATCGGGGCTCTTTACATTGTCCAACACGGGCTGTGACCTGTGACCCTTGGGCGCTCTGATTGCTCATTACAAACTGACCGGCTCCGTCTCGACGTCTTCTTTTCCAATGGGCTCCGGTTGTCCCTTCCTGTTGTTGTCCTCCTCGAGCTCGTCGTCCATGGAGTAAAAGATGCCGAAGAACTAAAAAAGGCAGAAAGAACAGTCCCGCTCTGTGATGGCACAATTAAATATAATGTTTATGGATTTGTGTCAGCCGATGATGGACATAAAACGATGCCCCCCCCCCTCCGGCACTGTCCGTTGGGAATGCAAATTAGGGGCCAAGGGGGCGGGGGGGGGGGGCGAAGGGCATAACAAAAATATTTGATGCAATTCTTGAACACCCCCTAATTGATGCAATCCTTGAACACCCCCTAATTGATGCAATACACACCCCCTAATTGATACAATCCTTGTACCCCCTAATTGATGCAATCCTTGAACACCCCCTAATTGATGCAATACACACCCCCTAATTGATGCAATCCTTGAACACCCCCTAATTGATGCAATCCTTGAACACCCCCAATATGCGCTTTACAAAATCTTCCCCCCCCCCACCCGCCCCCGCCCACCTTAGCCAACTTTGCCTTTGACCCGTCCCGTTGGCGCCGTCTCGTGCCGTCGGCGGCGCTCGGCCTGTCGCGCCTTAGCCCTTCCCCATTGAACACCCTCCGTCGACAGCAGCAGCAACAAACTCTCGACATGACCATTTTCGTGACGCTTTGTGTGTGATGGAGACCAACCGCCGGCGGGAGAAAATAAGCGGCGCCGCACAACAGTCACCAATTAGCTGGCCATTGTGTGTGTGCTGCTGCTGTTGGTGGTGAAAAACTTCTGAGCAGCTCCAAAATGCTGTTGTTTGTGTTGTTGTTCTGTTTTTGTTGGTTGTACCCATTCACATGCCCCTCCCCCCAAACGGCCACCCCATTTGTTCTGCCAATTTGTAAATGATTGTTTCTTTGTCCCCCCACCCCCTTCCGGGGACAAATACTCTGATGGGGGGGGGGGGGGGAGGCGAGGAACACCCCCCGCAGGGATCAAAAAGAAAACAAATTTTAATTAATTTATTCCAAATGTTTGGAAACGAATGCGCAGCTGAACTCACTTCTTTCCATCAGCAGAACAGTCTCTCTTTTGTCTGTGTTTGAAGTGAGACCAGCAAATTGAATTGAATTGAATTGAAAAAGATAATTTGTGAGCAATTCGATCAATTTATTTGATTTAAACTTCTAAAATAAGAATCCCCCCCCCCTTTTTGTTTACTCAGCCCCCCCACCCCCAATTAAAATTGAGGAGCAATCTCAATCAAAAAAGCTGGATCACACACAGACACAAAACGCGCTGAACTCGGCGTCAATTAACAAATTACCTATTTTTTAAATTTGGAATTGTCCAGCAACCGCCGATTGGTTCGACCTTTTGACTTTAGGGGGGGGGGGGAGCAAAGCAATTCTTTTTGTTCCCCGTTAAGTGGCTTAACCAAAAAAGGGATGAGCGAAGAGAGGCACTTGCCTTGCCCCCACACCGCAGCAGCAGTTGGAAGGCGGGCGAGAGAATTATCGGCTTTTCACCCTTCGAAGCAGAAAACACTCATTAGGGGGGGGGGGGGGGGGGGGGACGACTCAACTCGACGAACGATGACATTGACACCCAAACGCATCAGCAAGGCAAAATTACTCTTTGCTTGAGGAGGGAGGAGGATGGGTAATATGTGGGGACATTGAAATTGGACAAAAACAGACAGACAACTTCTACGTAATGAATTTTGAGCAAACAAAAAAAAGTCATAAAAAAACAATGCGATTAGAACAATTTGTTCAAATTTAAATGGTAATAATCGATGAAATGTTTGAGATCATCTCAGCCGTTGTCACCGATCCGTGCAAAGGGCGTGTTGTTCTCCAAATTGTCTGAACACAATTTCCATAAAGCGCTGTCGACGACGGACACTCTCGCGCTCCAAAATCACCGGCGAATTGTTCACATTTATTGCACGTGTCGGCATTTGCTTTAGCTAAAAAAAAGCTTATGATTTTTGCCCCTAAGGGGGGGGGGGAACATCAAAACGCAAAATCCGCCCGTCCAAATGTTGACAATTGGGTGACGGCGGCACACTTACCAATGTCTGCTGGTAGAGTAGCAGATCGAACTTCTCGTAGGTAGCTAAACAATGTTTTACTACTCACAACAATAGAAGTATGGAGAAAAGGCATTAGAGTTCGGCCTGACCATCGGGGGGGGGGGATGTCGGTTTGGGTCAAGGTCCTGGCCGAACCCAATCGGAATCGCGCACTCACCGGCCATCTTTTCCATGAGGTGAATGTCGGCAATCAGCGGGAAGTAGACGTGCCCTGCGTCCACCGTCAATGGCGTGTTACGCAGCAGATGCTCAACCAGATCAAGATGGGGTGAAACATCGGCACGCATTTGCCCAATGATGGCCGCCAGTGTGGGCATTCGCAGATGGTGGAGTGCAACGGCGATTTTGCCGTAGACCTGCGGAGAACGAACAAAAATAGTCACTCACTATGTGGTGTTGTTGTTCGCTATACATTTTATAATAATTAAAGAACAGACCAAGTCGGTGTCCATCTTCTGGGCCATTCTGTCAGTGCCTCCCGCGTCCATCTCGTCAATGCCGCCCACCAACAAACCACGCTGCAGTGCCATCAACATTTCCAGGTAAAGCCGTACGGCTTCTTCATAACGCTCACAGACTGACAAAGCGGAAGGGGTTAGATAGGTAGATGGATTGGATGGAATGATTGGAAGTTCATTTCTTTGCTGTTAGACCCAGAATTAAAAGAGTAAAAAAAAAGTTCTTCCGGCATCCCTAACTATAAGTGCCTCCAGGGAAATAGAAATGTCGGCATTTTCTACCGAAGGCGTAGTCGGCTCGGACACGAAGCCACGGGGCTCGGATGGGACCAGCAATTGGCGCTTGCTTGCAGAGCACAGCCAACACTTGCTTTATGAAGGGCACATCCAACGGGCGATTTCTATATAATTTTGATCGACCTCAGCAGGAGAGAAGACAAACCCACCGGTACTCGTCCAGTCGAATTGTCTGCCACAGTTCATGATTCTCGACATAAATCTGCTGGCTCACTGCTCGAACCAAATGTGCACCAGCATTTTGCATCTGTTGGTACGGGTCGTCGCTGGCAGTGCCGTCGATGAGGGCGGTGGGTGCGGTTGTCAGCGAGAAATTGTACAGAGAGGCAGCCATTCCAAAAAAAATGCCGAGCACATCCGGGTCCTGAGAACGGAGGGGGGATTCAATTTTAATAGAAAATGTGATTCAAGTGAAAGCACACCCACCTTAATGCCTTGCAAAAATTCGAGCAAACTATTTTTGTTGATCAACGCTGTCCTGAACTCGACTCTAAACGAGGTAAAAATGTCATCCAAATAAACTAGCAAATCACCCTCCTCCCCGCGCTAACCCCTGGCGAATTTCGTCAAATGTCGGGGAAATGACGATCCAAAAAACGTCCCGCACCACTTTGTACGCCTCGTCACGCTTCCGCTCGTCGTACAGTTTGAACAAAAACACTTCGAGAATCACCGCAATGTCAGTGAACGGCGTTTTGAACAATTGCTGCCCCTTGATTCGGTCATTTGCAAGACGCCACTGGCGACTGTTCATCAGATAGTGAGCCAACTGAAAGATGAGCGAGTCATAAACGGGTGGTCGTCGGTGCCTCCCGCCGAGGTTTTCTGAGACATTTTTACTATACCTCCATGCCAAACCGTTGAAAAACGTTGTGTTCATTTTTGCACGCGATGCTTAACGTCGAATTCAGCAGCCCCTGGAGGGTCGTGGAGCGTCTTGCAAACTCGCCCGCATCATTGGGACGGCAGCAGTCGCGGCACCAATTGACGAGCTGATACATAAAAACAATGTGCTGATTAACGAGTGTATTCATGAACATTGTCGTAATGACGCGAGTACTCGCCCGGCTCGATCAAAACGACTCGATTATAATCAGTCAAGTCAACACTCACTTCGATGCGAACTGTGTCGTAAATGAAAAAGCTCTTCAGAGCCGCGTTTTCCCTGACGCTAGCGGACGCTTCGACGAACTTGTTGAGCAATTCCTTCCACTTGGCAATGTTCTTGAATGGGTCGAGACGTTAAAATGTCGCGCGTCAAGGCGGTCTCCCATCTCCCGACCCTCAAATGGACACTTACCCCAAGTCTGGCCAACTGTTCCAATTTCCAGAGTATAATTTGGTTCCACATTTTCAACTTGTCCCCAGCACTGCTGGAAAGGTGCAAAATCGGCTCACTTAACACAGGCGAAAAAACCATCTAAATGAATACAAAAATTGAATGGACAGAAATCGACTAATTAAATAACTTTTTGTTCCGAAATGTGTAAATGTGAATGGTATTTGACAAAAGTGTTGTAGAGATTGGCGATGTCAAAACTGGTGACAATTGTCCACAACGAAGGCCCGGAGGAAGTGAGTTCTGAACGTTTTTGTAACAGTTACACGCAGGGGTTCCTTCCTTTCACCCCCTTAAATAATCCATCTTCATTAACCTCTCAAATGGTCGTCAGAAGGCGGCTGTGACACTGAAACGCTGGCGAGGACGGCCAGAAGCCTTAAAATATGAGACAATGTGATGTTTTTGCTATACGAATCTGTCCCCGTTTTTAAAATATTTTGCCGAAAAAGTATGTTTATGGGAGATGATCCCCCCCCCCCGCCCGTCGTTTATTAAATAAATTTTTGGGCTCGTTTGTTTCCTCCCTCGCGCCACCCATTTGAGCGGTTGGAGGAATGCTCAAAAAGCTAACATCGACGTGTAACCCTCTTCTACTTGTCCCATGACCAAAGGCTTCTACTTGTCCTATGACCACAGGCCTCGTGTTCAGTGTGTGCGGCGGCTCCAACAGCCGTTGCGCATGTTTTGACAACGATTCAACAAAGCCGGGCGAAAGCGCGCACAGAAAGTAGGCGCATCCGCAAAGACGGACATAGCGGAGTGACGCCGACCGGGACAGACGAAGGGGGCCGTGAGGGAAACGGAGAAGTTCCGTCGAGAGTTCCTATATAAAGAAAAGAAGACAATGAATGCACCGGTCAATCTGTACTCCGGTTTCGGAAACAACAATTTTTTTTTGTTTAAAAACTTCCATTAGTAAAGAACCTCAATTAAACTCCTCCTGGTCTCTTCGTTCTCCCGAATTCGGTTCAGCTGCAACATTGATAAGCGGCAAATGCCGGAAGATAGCAATTGGACGATGGGTTTTGCACAGTTTTTGTCATTTGCCGATTTCCGTCTCACAAAGTCGAGCAACGGATCCGAGCAGTAAACGGATGAAGTGGGTTGTTGGTTGGTGCACTGTTTGTCATCCATGTCGAAGGCTCTACGGTAACCGCGCAGCTCGCTCTCGTCGATGCTCAACAAATCTCCCGAAAACAATTGACAGTCGTTCTCCATTTTGTTGGGTATCTGAATGGTTCCACGCATCACAAAGTCATTCCACCGCCATGTCACCACGCACACTCACTTTGCTCAACAAATGTTTGGCCATTGGGAAATGTTTGGAGGAAAAATGTGCCACCATTAGGTCAAACAGCGTCTTTTGACGAAAAATGCGCCAAGCAACTTTTGCCATTTCGCCGCCAGAATTCGGTCCAGGAAGGCAAGAAAGCAATGGAAGCGGTGTTTTCTGAAAAGAAAATTTTATATTTTATTCAAAAACGCCTAAAACCAATCAACACCATCTACAAAATCAAAACAACTTATGGATAAGTTCGACATCAAAAGTGCTAACGTTCGTTACGGTGTCAATGTGTGGGAAAAAGCACATCATTGTGGGCACTTCCACTCGGTCGTCGGCCCCAAGTTGGTCGTTCTTGGCAAGCCGTGTCAGAAGGCCCACCGCTTCGCCCATCCGACTGCGCACTTCCAACGCCACTTGGGACAGCCGCTCGGCTTGAAGGAGAGACTGATCGACCGAGAAGTAGCTGCAAAGCAAAGTGTAATCGGACTGATTTTGACTGTTCCTGTCCTGATAAACATGGACAGTACGCCAAATTCAAAACTTACGGGTTACTGACTGTGGGCCTCGCAGGGGGAACCTCAAGAATAAAAGACGAAATTGAAGCAGCATAAATGCAAAAACAACCAAGCAACAAACCGGGAATCGGCCATCCAAATCGATTTTGAGAATCCAACGAGAATACAACCAGCCGAAGAACACTTTTGATGTGTTGGTCGGGGTGAGAGAGCACAAAAATGTGAATGGGTCATCTACCAGAAGATCACGCCGCTGTGTGACTTCATCATTCGTATCAAATTCAAACGCCCATCGGACAAGACGATTTAACAGAGCCCACACTCGGATGACATTTGAACTGAAATTGGCGTCATCATACCCACCTCAGAAACAATTAACAAAAAAAAGGATTAAAAAAACGAGACTTGGCTAAACACAAACGGACCCTTTGATCAGCAACGACAAATCCCAATCGCACGATGCGAAACAGCTGAGCGCACACAGCCAGAGGTCGTCAATTTTGTGACGCGTGCAAATGAGCTCGTCTTGGGGGAGGAGGAGATGAAATTAAGCATCATGAAACTGTCGAAATTCAACATTATCATGACAGCTACCGTTTTCCACAATTTGCTTCCTCTCCATTGCCGCAAAATCTCTGTCGCCGTTCATTGCCTGCTCAACGAATTGGTCGCACAATGAAATCACCGCTGAACGATCTGAAGACGAAGTGGGTAAAAAATTCAAGAAATTAATGGACCAATCGGCTTCCGGCTGAGCAGCTCAAACAGCGTTTTCCTCTCCAAAAAATAGTCAAGCCAATTGGTTGTCGGATTATATTGCAGAAAATTGAGTTGTACATCCATCGACAATTATTTGTAAATGGTTTATTCAAAACACTAAAAAATTATTTTAAATACTGCGGGGATAACGCGCTTTTGTTTAATAAATTTAAAGTAAAACCGAGAGAAAAAACTTTTACCAAAATTAATACAATTTGCGAACACACAACACATAAATTAATTAGGTAATAATATATTATGTAATACATAAAGAACACATAATAACAATTTAAATGAACCCAAAAAAACAAAAGTAATCACATTCCCGTCGCGTCTAACTGAACAAAAAATGGTACGGATATCCGTGGTATTTGCTACGAAACACCGAAAGCAAAAGGCTGAAGAACACGACAACCATCCCAATTCCGATGCATGCCATAACTGAAAAGCGCAAATTGTATGAGAATTGTGGTTGGGTGGGTTTGGTTGTGTCAAATGGAAAGTGTTCGCACGCTTTCTTTTGCCGGGCTCCGTCTTGCCGGAGGCGGCATCGTGCAGGACGACGACGCCGACAGTGACGGCAGCGTACAGTGCCAACACAATGTACGTTTCGGCAATGAGTTGGTATTGGGTGCTGCCGTGGATCAACGAGGTCTCGCGCGTTTGGGGGTTAGTCATCACAAAGGGCGGGCCGCGAATGTGGTTCCACATCTGACCGCTCATGAACGCAAACACGATGGCCTGGGAATGGCAACGGATTAGTGGACATGACGAAAGCGGGGCGACATGTGAGGTGAAAATAGTACCGAGCAAACTAAGGCCCAGAAAGTGCGGTTGAAGAGAAACTCGAGATTGTTACGGCGCATGTAAAGGAGTCCAAGCACTAGCATCACCAACAGCAACACAACCACCGGCGCAGCATAGTTCGGCGGGCGAAGCACACGGATCTGCAAGTAAACCAAGTAATGTAACTTTAAATAGTGATCATGCAAAAATTGTCGATTGATTGAATTACTTGAACGTCCGTCCGATCCTGCACAAATTTTGCCATTGCGTCTGCATCAATGCCCATGCGTTGAAAGTCCATGGTGTCCTTTCACAAATGGGGAGTTAGAAATCACTTTTTTTTACTATTAGAACACAGTCAATGAACCTGGGTACGTCTTGCCCCCTTTGGCGGAAAATGGTAAATCGCGGGAGCGGTGTTCAAGTTGAGCTGAATTGGGTGGCTTTGTTTGTCGAGTTGCAAATTCTCACATTCACATTCCCCGGCACAATAAAAGCTCACCAAACTAAAAATTTGCGGTGCCTCTTCGTAGTCAACCAACGCAAAATAGAGCGCCTTCGTGTTGAGGAATGTGTAACGGTAGGAATTTGCCAGTATCAAATACTCGTCATAGGCTGGCCTTTAAAGCACAAAGCAAAATTTATTGCGAAAGAATATTTTATTGTACTTGCAGATCGGACAGTTCATGCTCTGCGAAAGCACCGTGAACATGACAATCATGGAGTAATTGCGCGGCGATGACTGAAGACCATGGGTGTGGTGTTCATTCATCAATGCTTGCAAATGATGCAAACCTGGACGTACGTCTTCCACTTCTCCAGGTTCAGGTTGATCAACGGACGCTTCAGCATCGACTCTTGCAAGTTGCGCACCTAACAAAAGAAAGGCGCAATAATCGGAGTAATCACCCCACCTTTTCTTCCAAAGTAACGCCTCGCTCTGCTCCATGGACGACAATTTGGAGGAAGCAACTAACGAACAAAACTATGGGAACAATTTTGGTCATTTTGACCTAAATGAATGGTAAAACATGAATATAAATTATAACTAATGGAAGTAATTTAGTAAGCAAGAAGTAACAATAGTAAGCAAAAGTAACAAAAACGAAAATTCACTTTCTCAATGAATGAACGCGTGTTGCCAATACATTCAGTATAAAAAGGGGTTCATCCATATCTTCTAAAAAATGTACACAACATATTCATGTATATCAAGCAAATAAAATGCCGGAGTCGACTACAAAACCATGAGGCGAGACTTATTCAATTTTGATGATGTACAAAAAGCAAATTTTGTGCCAAAAGTAAACTTCCAGATTTTCCAAAACAAGACCAGCACCACTCAAAACGCTATAAAATCCCGTCCCGGTCTCGGCGGCCCATTTACTTCCATTTGAGAGAGTCCATCACTTTAGGGCATCGTTGCATTCATTCCTTTTCATTTCTTCCGTTTGCTGGTGCCGAACGTGCCGATGCCCATCACCCTCATCAGTTCCGCGTCCGCCTCTTCGTCGGCGGTGGGCGCCGCGGCCGCCGCCCTCTTCCGACTGCTCTCTTTCTGTCGTTCCCTTTGCATCCGTTTCAGGTCGGCCATTTTTGCTTCCTCCTCCTTCAGGTCGCGCGACCTTTCTTCCCCGTCCTCCTTACTCAACGAGTCCTCTGAAGGAATACAAAAAAAAAGAAAAAATTATGTTTTGTTCCAAATTTCTGCATTTAACTTTCTGCTTTTTTCATTGACAAACGCTCGCGAACTTCGTCAACAGTGCTTTTCTTCACCTTCATTGAAAAGCCCAAATTCCGTTGATGATTTTTACCTGCATAACAAAACAAAAAATTACTAAAATATACGCGCTTTACATTGAATGTGTACCATTAATGTGATCCAGAAAATTGATTGAATCCTTCACCACACAGTCACAAATATTGCAATAGTAACCGCCCGTCTCGGATGAGGGCGTCGTTTTGTTAATCACCACCTGTCTTCCGACTTTTGACTCAAGATCAACCTTAACAAAACAAAACTGCTAATTGTATCGCTCGTTCCAACTTCGGGTTTTCGAATATGGTGGACCTTGAACTCCCGCGGCTTCAGCATCTCCCGGTGAACTTTTGGACCCTTTGGCGCCGGCTTTATCCCTTTTTTGATGTCCAATGCCTCTCGCTCGACGTTCACCCGCTCCTGCGCTTTGATCGCATATTCCGACCGGTCCCACGTGCGTCGATGGTCCTTCACGGACGAAGGCGGCTTTTGTGTAAAAGATGCCATATATTTTTTGCCTGCAAATTCACAAAAAACAGGATAAAGAATTATTTCTGAAAAATATTCCACTGTAACAATAAGTGCGTATCGAATCATTACGAAAGCATTTTTTAGATGAATCAAGCGAAACGATATGAATCCCGCTTTGTTGTTGTAGCAATTATAAAATAATACGATCAAAACTTACGATAGAAATTTGAGCACCATACATGTGTCTGTGTAATGAGAAAACAAAACAAAACAATTGATGAAAACAATTCGAATAATAATTTGATATGAATGTGTGAGTATGCGGCCTGAAGGAATACAAAAAGTGGGTCAGTTTAATATCATCGTCAGTTAAAGAACATAGGGACTTTTGCCGCTATAATAAACGAACACGCGCGACGCCCGCTTAATGATGCCCAAATCTTTTCCAAATTTTTTTCCGTACCTGAAAAGGGGGGGGGGGGGCAAATTGTGGCAGAGGAAAAACGGAGGGGGGGGGGAAGGGCGACATGAACAGCTTATGAACCCCCCACCAATTGTTTTTTTGTTTGTTTTCGCCCTTTAAAATTTATGCTTTACCCATTAAATGAACCTCCGACTAAAGAAGGGAGAATATGGCGAACCAATCCTTCCACTTACTCCTTCCTCCTTCATCGAATAATCTGACATTGTTTGGGAATGTTGGTTAAACAAAATAAAAATCGGTTGGTTTTTTCTTCTTCTGGCACCAGGTGCTAATCACTTTCATTCCCCCGTTTTTTATTTTACCAAACCAAGAGTTCCGCCGACCGATCAATGGGCTTGAACACGCGATAATACACACTGCCCTGGTACTGAAAGGCGATCAAATTCTGCTCCGATTCATTCCTCGGCGAATTGATGTAGCGCTTAACACCGACGATGACTCACATTTAAGCAAAAAGTGGGCTTATGAGTAACAAAATAAATATTAAATACAATTTGTTTTCTTACCATCCAATTGGAGTAACGAGCATCCTTGGCTGAAGATAAAAGAGTTGAAAGCCATTACTCGTCACTTTAACACTAATTACAGTACTAACACAAACGTACCGTCAACGTAATACGATGTCTTGCCGTTTCCTGTGCGCAACTCCCACGCGTAAGGGCTAACTTCCATCTCCTTCACGTTCTGCGTAAGAACGCCCTCATACGGACCTGAAGATGGTGGCACATAAAGCGAAGCAAAAAGTGCCAACAACAAAATGTGTACCAAAGACAATTCCAACTGGGATGTCGACCTTGGTGAACACTCCTTAACAAAAGCATTTCATTCTTTTTGTATTTACCGGTTCTTGTACATACTACTAGTATAGTCCGCCCCGACCCCGTGAAGGGTATGTTCTTCGTTACACCCCTGGGGGGATTGACAATCTACTAGTATTGCCAAACCTTTTCCGGCGCCGGGGATCGACGAATTCTGAATGTAGAGGAACGCGGGAAGCGTGGCTGCCGCCCTATCTTCAGTTTCTGCAGGAGAGCTGGACGAAGGCACACGATCTTTGCATTGATAGAGCGGATGTTCAATGCAACAAAACTCGAAGAACATCGAACACTTGTCACAGTGCACAAAGGCGTCCGAATTGTCCGCCTCGCTGTCCTTGACCGATTTGCCGAACCGAGTCAACTGGTCGTCCGTAATCTCGTCAAGAAATAAGGCAAAACATTCCTAAAATGGGGGAAAACCGGTCGGTGTTGGCCCACTGGCTTTTTTTGTGTTGTTGCATAAAACTGCTTAAAAATTTGATTATATTTGCCTGCTTTTTCTGCTCATCTCGGCTCATGATCCGGATCCTCCGCTCGTGCGCGTCCACAACAAAACACATCACCTTCGGCTTCTCCTTGGCCGGCAGCTTGTTCCCGTACACAACCTCAAGCATTTTCTCGCGAGAGGCGGCGTTGCTGGGCTCCGCATTAGCGTCTTTCTGCGTAGTTTCAGAAGTGCCGTTGGATTGCGTCGCTGCGGCCGAGTTTGAAGCCAATTGATGCAATTTCTTCGCGTCCATTTGACGAAACCTTTTAAACAATTCATAATCCTTTCGATTAAATGCAAATGTAATCAAGCTCCTGAAAACTTTTACCGGTTCAGAAATGCTCCAAGTGATCCGAGCGAGGGGCCCTCATCGTTCGGTTTAGACTCGACAAAGCTGTTGTTGCTGACTTCGGTGGCCATTTTTACTTCGTCCTCCATGTTTATAAAAAAAGCTAAAAACAATTTGATTAGAAATACATAGGCACTCATAAAATATAAATCCAATAATAAATGGCAATAACTGTCAATACGGGAACAGAAAGAAGTCTCAAATTACGTTACACATTTGCATGACAGAAATTATTAAAAACATAATTCGAATTAAACATGAACATAGCAGGAAAATGTTTAAATATAGTACTTCTGGTGGGCGCATGTCAGAAATTCCTACTTTTTTCTAACAGATTGACAAAGAGGTGTTATTCGGGTATCATTCCAAGCTTTGCGGGATGTAATCCATGCGAAAGTTTGTCAAGTCCGGACGGGTCAAGAACTGTTCCGGTCTGACTCTCCTTTATGGCAAAGAGTGTGCCAAAAAGAAAGTGCTGCACCACAGGAAATTTCTTCAACACCTGAAAATATTAAACAAAAATGGACCAAAATTGAAATACAACAAACCTCGCCTTCATACATTTTGAACATTCCCTCATTGATCCGTTCCCTAACAAAAAGCATTATAATAACGACAAATTTTGATTAAATTTCTTGGCATTACCAAGTGTTAACGGCACTGATGTTGTACAGCTGATTTGAATGCTCGTAGAAAGCGCCCACTTTTGTCTAAATTAGTGGGGCTTCACAATAATGTCCATGACAAGCATTCAACTCCACCCCGACCTGGTTGATGTACTGGATGGCCTCAAAGAAGAGATTGTCACTTTGATATTGGGTCACCATTTCGGAACGCAAATAATAGTCGGGTATAAGCCTCTGTTTGCTGTCTGAATTTGGTGCACATTTCCAATTATCACATCAAATCACCAATTAATTGAGCACTTCCAAACAAAAACGGCAAAAACTGAAAGTCGTCAATGGCATGCACTCCTCGCGAGCCCGCGGGTTCCATCCGGTATTCGCACTGAAGTCGCCTTACCAATTTCAGATATCTGAGGACAAATTGAAAAAGTGCTATCGATATGTGTCAAAACGGCAAAAACAAACCGGTGAAAAATCCTCAAAACTGAAGCTTGGTCATCTTCCGGTGAATTGAGCACGTCAAGTTGGTAAAGACAGAACAAAAAAACAACAAAAGCGGCTTCATGCCCTAAATGTTTTTAATGTTTTGTAAAAAAATATTTCGAAATTACCGGACCCATAATCAATTCGAGTCGAATTCCCAAACGAATCCATCAGGTAAGGCCAAAGCTCCACAACTGCCGGCTTTAATTTTTCGGAAAGCAAATCGCTCAGCAAATTTTCGCCCTCCTAAAATTCAATATGAATATTAAATTTTCCGGATAAAAGTTGAAAACATACCGACACAAAACGCTCAAACCATTTTTTGAACGATTTGTTCCCAAAACGTTGCTTCCCCATATCTTCAGGAGGATATTCGTCAATCCAGGCCTAAACACAGTTTAAACCCTGATGGATCAGGCGTTTAAAATAACTTCAAGTATATCCAAAATGCTAATTATTTTGTTGGCAGTTTCTCCCACTGTCACATTTATCGATGTCGTCGACACACTTTTAACGGCCGAATTAAGACAGCGCAAAAAAGTCATAAATTTCTGATGAGCCTCCGATTTTAACCATTTCGATACGTCGCCAATGCTCATTATTTCACGTTGAGGCTTCGAAAAGCATGGCTCTTGCATATTTTTTTTTTTTTTGCTACAATACAAAAGTAATTCGTTGTGTACAAAAAGTAGGCTTCAGCAGATCCAATGGTGGTGGATTCGAACGGCCAGTTTGTGTATTTATTTCTTAAAATAGAAATCATTCGTTTTAACTGTAAACAAATTAGTTGTTGTCCTTGTTTTGGGCAAAAATTTGGCCATGGACGCAACTGCAAAAAAAGAATAAAAAATAAATAAATTTAAATTTGTGCTGAAACATATTGCCAAAGTAAAAATGACTTTTAATCTTAATTGGAATTTTTATTTTACCGGACACAAATCTTAATTTGGTAAAGTTCGATTCGACGCCGTCCTTCTCCCGTCCCCCTAATAAGTCGTTTTGCTTTTGCTTAAATTAATTTTGCTTTACCAGATTTTTTAAAATGACACATTCAATGGACGAGGAACAAATTTTCCGGCATTTCAATGAAGACAGTATGGATCAAAATCACGATTATTTGGTTTGTGGATTTATAATGTCTGTTTCGGATATGCTAAAGTGAAAGAAGCACAAAAAAAAAATCCCTAAAAATTATAGAATTTGGGCGTCTTTTTAGCACATTTTATAATTTGAGACTGAACGTATGTCGTCGTAACATATTTCAACTAACTTTTAGCACATTTTTATTTGTTTTTAATCTTTTATAGGCCTATCAAAATGTGACGCATGAAGAAGAAGAAGAGGAGGAAGAGGAAGAGACATTAATGGACCATCACACGGATGAGAGTAGTGATCGCAAAAATTCAATGGTTTTGCAAGCATATTCGGTCATTGAAAGTGAAGAATCGATGTTAGACCCGCATATAAAGCCCAAAGCGGTAATGTGTTGGCCATCATTTTATGCCAGAAGGCGCTGAACAGAAATGTTTTTGTTTAGGTCCACCAATGTCCGGTGTGTAACAAAATTTTCGTTTCTCTCAAAGGTTATTATTTTGTTTTCATTAAACTTTTTTTTTGTTTGGGCCAATCATTTCACTGATTTTTTTTAGGTCTTCAACAACATGCAATCATTCACACCGATCAGAAACCGTTTGAATGCGACATTTGCAGAAAATCGTTCAGATTCAAGTCCAATCTGTTTGAGCATCGGTCCGTGCATACCGGCACAACTCCACATCGATGGTAATCTTCGATCATTAATATCTCATAAACGCGTCTTGTGCTGATCGTCTTGAAGCCAATTTTTTTAATGTTTGTTTTTCCCAATTTGCAGCCCCCTCTGTGGCAAAACGTGTCGTTTAAAGGGCAATTTGAAGAAGCATTTGCGCACTCATTGCACCACCAAAGAGGAGCTGGAAGCGGCTTGGCAACCCTTCGCTTCAAACAGACGTGCCCCCGCCGAAATACCGCAAGATGCCATCATCATTCGTGCCACTGCCGACCCGACCGCATTGTTTGCGCCGTTGAACAAGCCGAAGAAGCCGCGCAAGTTGGGCCTGGGCTCAGATGTGGCTTTTTGGTTGGACAAAATCAAACGGTGCGAGCTGTTGCCGCCGGTTCAAATTTCCGATAAGGTAGGATTATTTGAATGTTTTTTTGGACTTTTATAGAGTAAGGCGGAGGTTGGGCGTTGTTTGGCGATTTTTGATATAACTTTTTGGAAGGTCCGGGTGAGGGCTGACAGAAATTGAAAATTTTTTCCTTTAGAAATTTGGAATTTTAACTTTTATTCCAAGTTCAGATGCGAAGACTGGCCGACCTGATCAAAATGGTTGAGGACGGTGGTCTGGACATGGAAGGGCTCTATCACCATGCGAGGTTGTGGTTGTTTGTCCGACCTTTATGACAGAGTTCTGTAACCATTTTCTACTTTTATAGTGCAATTCCATTTGAACGATTCGAATGCCCGGTTTGCAAAACGATGTTCTTTTCTCGGGTTGAATGCTCGGAACACATGGTAATGTCATTGTGTCATGCCAACCACTCACTTACAAGCATTGATTGTTCTGGACGGGCGGGGCACTTTATGGGAATAGGACCAGCTCAAAAAAGGAGAGGGGGATCCCCGAGTGGGTTGAGAATAGAGACCGGTCGAGACGAGATCTCGTCTCGAGAATCTCGGCTTTTTCGAGAAGTCTCGAGATCTCGCTCGAAGCTCAAGTCCGGTCTATAGTTGAGAATAATGGTTTAATTGGGTTTACCCCCCGGGGGAGGTGATTTATCGATCAAAAATAACAATTATATAAATTCGTTCATTTTGTATATGTTCGTAAGCCGTTTTCAGGAGTCGGACCATCCGAACGCGCGAAAGCAACGGCCCCACTTCTGTGAACTTTGCTTGCGCTCATTTGTAGATCGACAACAATTGACCACCCATCAGGAGCACCACAAACGCATTCAGTCGATGCTCCAAAATGACGAGCTGAAAGTGACGGAACCACAAATAATGATGCCAGTGCTGGAGCAAGAGATGGCCCGAGATGACGTCGAAGAGGACGCTGAAGATGGGAACACGGAGCATCATCATCATCAACAAATGGTCGACGGGTTGGGTATGGACGACGACGGGGAGACGACTTGGGACCACCATTGAGTGTAAAGCCGTCGTCAATGCTTTTCTTACTATAAAAATTTTTCGTTTTTTTTTGTAATTTATGCTTTAAATTGTAACAACTATGAACAAAAAGAGTGATTAGTGTTGTGAGGCGCTTGACGGATCGTAAAATAATATTTTAAGGTACATAATTATGATGCAACGGATTGTTTCACTCATCATCATTATCATCAATCTTTGCCAATTCACTTCCGTTTTTTCTGACTGTTCTTGAAGAACCATTCGGGCGGCTCCACAAAAAACACGCCGCCGTCCATGGCACAATAAGTGGGGCACACGCCCTTGTGGCCGTCCTCGCCCGGCTCCCCAATTGGTCCCGTGGGTCCTTTGTTGGGGATGGGGGTGTTCAACGACTGGATTGAACCGAACAGCTCCGCCTCGCCCCTCTTGGGGGGTGGTTGGTTACCTGGTGTCCCGGATGTGCCCATTTTCCCTGCATTTCCTTGTGCTCCCTTTCGGCCCTGCGGCCCCTGTGTTCCGTCAATGCCCGGCAGGCCTCTGGGCCCCGGAGGGCCGGAATCTCCTGAAAAATTGGGGATTTTTTTGACAAAAATATTTTTTATGGAAAACAAACAAACCTATTTCTCCACCGGGTCCTGGTGGGCCGGGCACAAACTTAAAAGACAAATTTCGTGTTCTGTTGCAAATGTGACAAAACCCACGGGCATCGGCTGGGCATCCGTGCCCGATTCTCCGTCTTCGCCATCACTAAGAATTGTTGTTTTTTGTTGTGACGTGTCCCCCCCCCCCATTCTTACAGTCCCGGCACTCCTGGGGGGCCCGGCATTCCGCGAGGCCCCGTCTTGCCGTCCTCGCCATTCTTTCCGGACAGTCCGATTGGGCCTGGCCTCCCCTTTTCACCATGGGAACCCTGAAATGGGGAAAGCAAAATGGCGCCTGTGGATGACGACAATGACCGCGCGCCTTCCACTCACACGAAATCCGGACTGTCCTTGCAGGCCCTGGGGGCATTTTTCTGGACAGAACTTTTTCAAGTCTTGCAACGGCTCACATGGCAATCGAGCTGGCAACCCAGGGCCACCCTTTGAAAGTTGGCAATTAATTCATTGTAAATTACATGGATGGCGGGAGAAGCCCCGTGGGGGGGAGGGGGCGGGGGAAAGCATTTTTTCGGGAAAGTTCTCGGAACGGGCGTTGGTTCTTTCCGTACGGGACGCCGCCTAACTCGAAGAAACAAATGCCGAACAGTTTACCTTTGCTCCGGGCGTGCCTTTCATGCCCATTCGACCCGGTGTCCCTTGAGGGCCCGGTTCCGGTGCACAGCTACAATAACATTGATTAATTGTAGATCAACACAATATCGATCGCCGCATCGACTTCACTTACCGACAACCGTTTTCTTGTTCTTGTAGTTGGTGCTGGAAGTGCAACGGAAGAACGTGCCGAAAATTTCTCTGAATTTTGCCGAAATGATTTCCTCTGAGCCTTTTGACGTCCCCTGCTCACACTCCTTGTCCGATTGACTCCTCCAATTTGTGACTGATCAACACCATCATTGTCAGCATACTGATGCTCTCGTGAAAACATTTCCATCAGCCCGGCAGATTCCGTGGCGACAGTCTGCGCGGTGTCCTCGCAAAATTGGAGAATGCCTGGGGACGGAAAATAAATGCCTGTCGATTGGCGGCTTTTGGGACGACGACAGACCGTCGAATTGACTGGTGGTGAAGCTGATCAATTGGTAAAGCAGGGGACAAACGGTCAAAATGCAAGTCCACGCGCAGACTGGCCAAAGGGGACAGAAGAAGCATTTTTTTTTGTAAAAAAGCGATCGGAAGAAATTACGGCTTAAACAGAGGCTCAACACGAGCACCGCCTTGTAGGCATTCTCTCGTCCCCGCTCCTCCTCCTCCTGCTTGTACTGCTCGCTTTCCTCCCCGAGCGGATGGTGTTGATGCCGAGATCGACGATTCTGCACGACTGGGAGTGACCGGAATGAAGACTGGGCACAGCAGGTGCCCGGCGAGGACGCAGAGTTCATCTCCAGACTGTTCCTGCGCACCATTCCTGAACCAGACAGAAACACGCGGTGAGAAAGGGATGTCAAAAATGGGTGCAATTTGTGGGAACTTCAAATTGTTAGTAGAAGAAGACCAGATTGGACATGCCGCCGCCGCCGCACGTCTCCAAAAATTTGCGGAACGCGGCGGCGTTCGGCGGCATCCCTGGTCCGCTCGCACCACCCAAAATGTGGTGAAAACACCGAAAAATGATGGAATTTTGTTTCATGAATAGCTTGGAGCTGATCGCCTTCACCCTCAACCATTCTTTTTGATAAAATTGACAGTTGAATGACGGACAGTTTTCAAGGTCGAAAATTGCTGCGCAATGGCGGCGATGAACCAATTAGCGCGAATTGTTCGGCACTTTTTGGAATTGGGTCGTACGAATGGAGCGACGGATGGGCGGGCATTGTGGTTCATCTCCAGCAAAGTATTGACTGGACGCTCCGATCGGACACACTCTCTCGAGAAAAATTGGATGCTAATGACCTTCCCCCAACATTGCGACCTAATATTTCATCATCTATCCCCAAAAATATCTTTTAACAATAAAGTTTCGAAAAAAGGTTCTAATTCGGAATCGAAATTTTTGTCGTAGCCCCAGTGTTCGGGATCTCAATATTTTAAAAAATAGCAGTAAGACACTAAAAAGGGCAACAAATTCGACATTTCTTCATTTAAATTAAAAAATGGTAATTGTTTCTGGTTACGAGCAATCGATTTGGGGATAAGCGGAAAGCTGGTGCCGACAGACTTCAAAGATGATTTTACAGCACTTTGTTGAACATTTGAATTTGTTATTTCTTAGTTCAACGTTATGCCAAATATTCAAAATTTCACGCATTTTGTTTTATTTTTAATGAAAAATTCTAAAAACGACAAAAAAAAAGTCCGCAATGATCCCGTAAAACAGCAAAAAGGAGCTTTTCAAAAAAACTCGGACTCTGAAAAAGCGGAGGCCAAGTTTTTCCAGCTCAGTGAGACCCGGGCCCGGGTCAAAAAACTCGGGTAGCCTGGAAAACTCGCTTTTTCCAAAAAATAACACCCGTTTTCAGACTACCGGGCCCTGAAAATCCGAGCCCGGTCCAAGCTCTAATCCATTTTTAGTTTATTCTATGAGCAAATTACATAATAAATAACCAGAACTAGAGAAACCAGTCTATTTTCAAACGGATAACATTCTGCATTAATCCTCAATTTTAGATTCCTAAACGATGGTCAAATTGAAACGGCGTTACCTCCTTGCGGAGGTGTTAGCCGATGGTCAAGTCGATAGTGCGCGGCTGTATTCAGCTTTGCTTGAACAAATTGCACATTTGCATGGCGATTTCGGCGTTGGCGCAGTGTGCGGCTCATTACAGGTTAGGTAGCCCCAAAAAAGGGTTTAAATTACCGGAATTCTAAAATTACATTTATTCCCGTTATAATAAATTGGCATTCTTATAGTCACTATGTTAGTTGGCCTTTTTTTAGCTTTTTCAGAGCTCCGGCGGCGCAAATGAATTTTTAAGGATTTTCTACAAAAGAATTGCTTTATCCAGGTCAAAGTGCATGATCGAGCCACAAAGACTGTTGTTCTGCGGATTTCGGCTAATGAATGTCACTTCATCACTTCTGCACTTCCTTTTGTGCTCTCCGTCGACAGAACGCGATGTGTTCTACATTTATTACTCGAAGGTTTGTTCAAATTTCAAAAAAAAACGTTTATTCAGAATGAATTTGTGTTAAATAAAATTAACATTTTCAGCATCATCAATGAGAACCATTGAGAAAGCGTTGATCAAACGGAATGTTTCTTCACTTTATGCCCAACTAAAGGCTGCAAAAACAAAAGGTAATTTGTTTGAGTTTCCCCCAAAATACTCGTCGATTGCAAAATAGCATTTACGGGATAAAAAGAAACTTTTTTGAATGCGTCGGACTAGGCGGTATTACGATATATCCAGGGAGCTTTAAGTGGATGGAAAAATGCTTTTTGAAGCGTTGTTACTATAAAATGGCCATTTTCCTAAACCCCCACGCCCCCCCCCCCCCCCCCTCCCGCCATCATAGTACGGCTGTTTAACTCTTGAATTCAGGTGACAGGCAATTCATTCAAGAGGCCATCCGTTCTGTCACCGGATTTCGTGTTGCACACATTCGAATTTAATGTGACTTAAAGCGTGTTTATTCTCTCACCATTTACATTTTATATATTAAAATCTATTTATGCTTATAAACAATTGTATTTCCGAGTCGCTCCATTCTTTTTTCTATTCGACAAATCCCATCAGTTCCATTTGTTTCGCAAAATCTGCCCCATCGATCAGCAATTTTGCCGTGCACGTCGGAATTTGCTCGGCCTCCAAATACTCCCAGCCGTCGTTGGTCGGAACAATCTCCACCCGACAGTCACTGCGCATTGCCGCCTTTAGCAAAGACTTGCCGACAAAGTGTTGAACCGCTGGACTCCAAATGTTATGGCGCTCCATTGTTTTGCCATTTTGCGCTGGCCGGTCAATGTCAAGCTTAACATTTACGGTCTGGTTAAGCCGAGAAAGTGTGGGCCCGGGTTTTACAAAAAAAATCAACATAATAAAATAGTATTTTTACCTTACACTTCGCCAGAAAAATTTTGTTGAATGCGGTTACTGTCTAAAGTTTGCGCATGAATGAAGAATTACGGGGAACGGACAAACTTTCGTGAGTGGCCTTAGCTGATTGCGATGCACGGCGTGGAAATACCCTTCGTCGACGGCCCATACAACCTTAAAAAATATTTCGTGTAACTTTGCTGAAAAAAAGTTTAAAAAAGTAACCCAATAATTCGAGTCAGCGGACGACGGCCTGACCATTTCGACCCGTTCCCATCTTTCATTGACTTTTGTAGCCAAAATCTCGCCAATTTTTGGCTCAAATTGTTCTGTCGATGGCAAACGCGATAAGGCAGCATATAAATACTCGCAGTAAGGCAACTAAAATGTATTAATTCGGCGGTTTCGTCTTCGGTACTGCTCCGTACCCATGTGGTGAGTCTGAAGTAAATGGCGTCCGGGTCAATGCCGGAAATCAGTTTAATCGGCAATGGGTCCCCTGTCGGCTGTGGCAAACTGCTGAGCGGGATCGGCTCGAACTCGGCCGAGTTGAACGGGACGACAATTGGTGATGGAACGGAGTCTGGACGACAACTTTGCGCAACCATTGTTCACGTTGGTTAAAGTACCTTCGTCGTGCGAAGTCTTCACGCCGTTCGTACGTTCTGTCGATAATTGCAGTTGCAATTGGACAGCATCGGGCCGAATTGATGGAGATTTTGTTTGCACCAGATACTAAAAATGTTAATGGAATTTTTTTTTTCTTAATTTTTAAACTCCAACCGACCAGCATTGTAAATGTCGACACATCCTTCAGCTCAAATTCTTCTGTCGCTCTCATCAAAGAAAGCCAATTTTTGGGTAACGAGTTGGCCAAACCTTTGTCCACATATCTGTAGTGAAATTTACAAATGGAAAGGGTAGGAAATGAAAATAATTCTGAATTGTGTCCGTTTCCTTCCCCCGACCGAGAAGGACCTTTCCGTGTATTTCTGTTCGAGGAAAGTGGACGTAATGCCGGCCGGGAACTCCTTCAGAATTTCGTAGATCTGAAAATTGTTTTGCACATCAAGTGGTGGTGGTGGCACAGATTAGACTAACCAGTTCTCTAATCTCTTCAACTTCATCATCCGGCAGCGGCAGCACTTCTTCGAAGGCCATCGCTTCCAAGCATTCCAGACAAAAGCAACAAAGAAATCAACTCAAAAAGAGGCAAACAATATGACAATATAATATCAAACATTGCACAAAATGTCTTTTTAAAATGAAGTTAGGGCGGCCTATTTTCACACTTTTTGGTGTTTTACGCGTCTGTTTCAGGGGTTTTTTTTCTGCACTTTTTCATTTTTAGTCCGAAATTTGAACTTCTAATGAAACTTGAGTCGAATCCCCCCTACCAGGAAAACTCGAAATGGCATAACGAATTTGAATTTTTTTGTATCTTTTGACCATCGCGCACTTCGCTTTGTAAAACTTTTTTTTCCCTTGGACGATCCTTCTCATATCTCTTGAAAACAAAATAAGGAATCGTTTTTCGGTATCAAGGTCAATGAATGCGGCCCAGGATTTTTGAAAAAAAATTAATTTTTTATAAAATTTTGATTAAATGTGTGACAGTCCGCCAACATAATTTTGAATTTACCTATGTACGTTTTTTCGTAACGACACTCTTGGCAACATGGTTCAGCGGTAATAAAATGGTGTCTATAAAAAAGGTGTAACATTTCTGTATTCATCTGCCAAACAATCCATTGTAAAGTGAAGTGCGCGTGATTTATTCATATTTTCTATTCGTCTTTGGTCAACCGTTACAATGGGTTTGAACCAGTCTAAACCGAACAAAGCGAAGCAGTCTCCGTCGAAGCCGGTGACGTTCACGCTAACGCCGATTGGCAGATTTCCTCATCAGTCCGACATTTGGCAGCAGCTACAAGCTGCCGAGCAACACGGCATTGGTTTGCCACTGCCAACAGGCAACACTCCTCCATTACTTCAACATCAGCAAGCGCAAATTGGTGGGTGAAATATTTTTAATTGAAACTTTAAACACAATAGCATTTTTCCAGTGCCTCCGTCGTCCAGCAACAGCAACTTTTTCATGAATCCTCTAGCAAGCCCAGAAGTTTATAGCATTGGCTCAATTCACCAGACTCCGAATGGCGGCGGCGGCGGATACTCACCCATTCAGCCAGACTTGGGCAATTCCAAAACGCAATATGAGCCATCAAATGCCCAAATCGATGGAAGTGCTCACACCAGCCCTCGTCAATACCGCGCCGATCCTGTCTCAGACGAACGCGCAAAAGGGGAAAAATTTTTCGAAAAAAATGATAATAAACATTTCTTCATCATTGAATTTTAAGAAAGCCCATCGCTCTGCGACACCAATCCGAACGTGGGCAATGCCAAGACCAAATATGAGCCATCAAACCCCATGCACCAACAAAATGCGCCGTTGTTACCGATCAGTGGAAGTGTTGACGGATTTGGTAGTCCTCCTCAATACGGCATCGAACATCCTGTCGCAGACAAATCCACAAACGGTAGAGGGTTTTTGGTCTTAAAGGGCTAAAATATTTCTTCATCGTTGAATATTTAAGGAAGCCCATCGCGCTGCGAGACCAATCCGAACGTGGACAATGCGAAGACCAAATATGAGCCACCAAAATCCAAGTACCAAATTGGAGGTCCCAGAACGCTTTCTGATTCTGAGTCGTAATGTTGTGTATGTTATGTCGGTCTGACTGATGATCATTGTGTACAATATATTCTTTTGTAGTGTGCTGTAATCATTTTTGATGAGTCTCTATATTGTGTGTCTCACTCGACAATTGTTCACTGATTTTTGATTGAATTGTTTTTGACATTATATGTAAATTCGATAAACATTGTGCCTATGTATCTCGAATTAAGTACGGACAGTTATTTCCTTAAAATTGGTGGCCAATGAACGGAACGGTTTCTGTTTCTCTCTATGAAAAATCCTTCCAAATTGAAGGCGCATTTGTAATTGATCAATATTCACCAAAATGCCGAAATATACACTGAAGGGTGACCGATCGTTTGGGCAGTGGATCCTTTGGGCAGTGGATCGATTGGGCAGTGATCCTTTGGGCAGTGATCCTTTGGGCAGTGACTTTTTTTGCAAAAATTAATTAATCAGTCAATTAACTTTTAAATATTTTTTGTATAAAAAAACTTTTAGTTGGTTTATTATTTTTTAAATTCTAAGATATGAATAGTAGTGACTCAGAGGAAAGCTTTATTGAAGGTGAAGTCGTTTCTGAATCAGAAGAAGGAGAGTTTCATTCCGATCAGGAGGAGAATCCAATGGAGGATGGCACAATCTGGGCGATAATAGATATAAGCTCGGACGAATTGTGAAGCAAATCATAGGCACCGCGCCGATTTAGAGAGAAAGCATTAATTTTCCCTTATAACTTACAAACAACTTGTACTCAAAAAATTAATTTTTTAAATTATATTTCACTGCCCAAAGGATCACTGCCCAATCGATCCACTGCCCAAAGGATCCACTGCCCAAACGATCGGTCACCCTTCAGTGTATATTTCGGCATTTTGGTGAATATTGATCAATTACAAATGCGCCTTCAATTTGGAAGGATTTTTCATAGAGAGAAACAGAAACCGTTCCGTTCATTGGCCACCAATTTTAAGGAAATAACTGTCCGTACTTAATTCGAGATACATAGGCACAATGTTTATCGAATTTACATATAATGTCAAAAACAATTCAATCAAAAATCAGTGAACAATTGTCGAGTGAGACACACAATATAGAGACTCATCAAAAATGATTACAGCACACTACAAAAGAATATATTGTACACAATGATCATCAGTCAGACCGACATAACATACACAACATTACGACTCAGAATCAGAAAGCGTTCTGGGACCTCCAATTTGGTACTTGGATTTTGGTGGCTCATATTTGGTCTTCGCATTGTCCACGTTCGGATTGGTCTCGCAGCGCGATGGGCTTCCTTAAATATTCAACGATGAAGAAATATTTTAGCCCTTTAAGACCAAAAACCCTCTACCGTTTGTGGATTTGTCTGCGACAGGATGTTCGATGCCGTATTGAGGAGGACTACCAAATCCGTCAACACTTCCACTGATCGGTAACAACGGCGCATTTTGTTGGTGCATGGGGTTTGATGGCTCATATTTGGTCTTGGCATTGCCCACGTTCGGATTGGTGTCGCAGAGCGATGGGCTTTCTTAAAATTCAATGATGAAGAAATGTTTATTATCATTTTTTTCGAAAAATTTTTCCCCTTTTGCGCGTTCGTCTGAGACAGGATCGGCGCGGTATTGACGAGGGCTGGTGTGAGCACTTCCATCGATTTGGGCATTTGATGGCTCATATTGCGTTTTGGAATTGCCCAAGTCTGGCTGAATGGGTGAGTATCCGCCGCCGCCGCCATTCGGAGTCTGGTGAATTGAGCC